>JAQIWG010000409.1:0-34878 GCA_034695025.1 Chamaedrilus cognettii
CTGTGTTAGTTAAAACGATTTTAAAACGTTTTTTGGTAAAAGTTTCATAACTTTTGCATACAAGCAGATTTCCAAGTAAAATTTTCAGAACTTGTGTCAAATTGTCTTAGCTACAATCCCTGAAAATTTTTAGAAAATATATTTACTTTTGGCCGAGTTACCGCGAATTCGCTAGGGGGTTGTTTTTTTATTACGCACTCTGTATAGCTTGAACCTCGGACCCGTAACTTCTCATACGGATTCTCAACCACTGGATCACAGGTCTCGCTGTCCTGACACCTTTTTCACCCCTGCGGACTGAAACAAGGAAATAATTAGCAGCCCAGAGCTCTTCGGACATGTCAGAAAGAGCAACTAGAGAAGGGTAGGCGTTGAATTTGACTGCGATGTCTTTGTTACTATGCACGGTCCATAGGCCTACATCTTGAACAACAGAACATTAGACGTTGCCGCCTTAAATTCATTTACATATGCTGTGCGCGCGTCCAGGAGAGCTAGACGGCGCCGCTGTGCCGCGTCAGTACAACTGCACGTCGGTCGATCTGATTCGTCGCTGGCGCGAGGGCGTGGCCAGCAGGGATCAGGGGGGCCTGCCGGCTCTTGGCGCCTACAGGGTTCAGGGGTCGACGACCCCGGGGGTGTTGGGGGGTCAGAAAGGCTATGAGGAACCGGACGAGATCCAGTTTGCTGTCGGAATTGTTCAGGTGATTTTTAGAACAAGAGACGTGGAGACTCAGATTCTTGAACGCCACCAAACACGCAAAAATTTGAAACGAACTACTTCCTGCAAGCACCAGATGACATCATTCTTGCGATTAAGCACGTCGTGTAGAGTTTAGAAGGCAACTTTTTGCTAAGCGCATCTGTTGACCAGTCAGTATATTTTTTTTCTTTATAAAGTTGATTAGTCGAGTCTTGTAGGCAGCTGTTATGGTAGGAACGTGTGCGTGTTCTGAACTTCTTCACTTTAGCTTAAGCTTGAGATAATGTTTGAATGTCTCAATGCAACAACTAAGCTACAATGAAAGTTGCTTCGCTTTTCGAGTATGCTCCAATTTTTGGGTGCTCCGACATTTCAGAATTAGCGTTTTCTCTACGTAACCACTACCACTATTTATGTGCTTTTGCAGTGAAAGTTTATTTTCTTTCAAATGCAGTCGATTTTGCTTTGCTGCGTCTACACGGAGTTCTGTATTGATTAACCCATTTTTGCTTCACGCATATTTCTTTACCTTTACCTAGTCTCTTTGCACACAGTAACTAAACCTTTGCTGTACAGTAGGCTGCAACCTGACTCGTAGTCCGACTACAATTGACTTGTAGTCTGCTGCACTTCTCCCGCACGTACAATTCAAGCAAATGATGTTTTTTCCATCTCCGTTTGCACGGCATATTTTTGGTGCGTTACAAGTGCAGTATACATACATGCATACATGCTGACTCGTTCAAAGCAGTTGTATTTGACATGCTCTGGAAATTATATGGACAGCTTCCAAGCCTTCCGTGCCACTGACGCCACTGACATCGTTCTAATAACGCGCTCGGAATACGCAAACGTAGGGTGGTGCCATAATATTAGGGGTTGAAATTATATGCTCGAAAATGGCTTATAAAATTTGTTTGCTAGAATTTTATTTAGAATATGTGCATGGCATTATGAGCGATATGAACCCGCGTTCTGATAAGTTGGTCAATCTGTTGCCCAAATGAACGAATCACTTTTTGAATTGACTCGCTTGCTATTATAACTGGACTATTGCCTCTATTTGAAGTTGATTTTTATTGCCACTGGAGAGCTCTTCATTTGACAGACGTGTTCCCGATACATTGTACGCAGCAGTGGGTGTTGCTGTGTGTGCAGCCGTATCCAGTGTGCAGCACTCAGACTCTCCTCAGTATGCAGCAGTGGGAGTTGTTCTGTGTGTAGCTGGCCCCGCGCCCAGAGGGGGATCACTAAACAGTGTGAGTTGTTCTGTGTGTAGCCGGCCCCGTGCCCAGACGGCTGTCACTAAACAGTGGGAGTTGTTCTGCGTGCAGCCGGCCCCGTGCCCAGACGGGGGTCACTAAACAGTGGGAGTTGTTTTGTGTGTAGCCGGCCCCGCGCCCAGATGGAGGTCACTACACATTTGGTCTAACGGAGCAGCGCTGGCGCCAGACTGCCAACTACGGCTACCTGCCCAACCCCCTCCTGCCCGACTCGTTTCTCGCTGTAACCATAGACCTGCCTCCAGCCAGCACCAGCGTCAACCAGACTGTGTGAGCGTGTGTCTGTATGTGTGTGTGTGTGTGTGTGTGTGTGTGTATGTGTGTGTGTGTATGCGGCTCTTGTATCACATCTCTCCACGGTGGCCAAAAAGACGTACTGTAGTAAGTGAGAGTGGACTGCGCTGCTCAGTGCCCAGTGTGAAGGCGCTGGTTTCGCTCCCAACACAATCATGACAGTATTGATCTTGTGTAGTATAGACAGATACATGTGCGGTACTTTTTAAAGAAGCCGTGAAACTTGTCGCAAAGTTGCAAAGCCGCCAAGCCGCACAACTGCGAGCACTCAAAAAATGGCTACGAAAAAACATTTCTGTCTGTTATTGCGGCTTAATGGGTTTTTTTTTTAAATGTGGGACCCTCACCTCTTGCTTTCCACTTTAACCACTGGTTTTATGGATGTGCAAGATTAGCAGAAAATGCATGCATGCTGAAATTTCATGTTTTACAGTATAATAGTATATATGTGTGTATAGAGATATGTGTCTGTGTGGCACAGTGCGGAGGCGCTGGTGCGACACAACGACACCGCACTGCGTTTGGTGCGGGGCGCCCTCTCTCTTGTTTACCCCGAGGGGAAGCGCCGTGCGGGAGCAGGGGGGCCCCGCGAGGGCGCATACAGCGACGGGGGGTCCCGCGGAGGGGGTACCGGGGGCGGGGGGCCCTGGCCCTGGGGCTACACGGCCCGGCGGGGTCACCAGCTGACACTGCACTTTGACCCGCCGCGTGTGCACATCAACAGTAGCAGCACTCACAACGGCTTTGAGGTAGGACCAGCTGTGAGTCGCTACCTCGTGTTTGACAGGGAGCGGGGGAGGGGGGAAAAGCACTTTAGGGGGGTAGGCAGAAAACGTAAAGTACGGAGAACTGGGGAATGAAAAAGTGTACAAATTTCATTAGTTATTGCTTACGTAATAAATGGCATGCACCTTATCACTTAAAAGAAAGAGCTTCTTGAAAGAAAACGCTTTTCAGAAAAAGCGTGAACACTCCCTCCCCTTTGACTCAGTACTTGTTTGTCTACTTGTCTCTGTGCCTGTAGGTGTGTTGCATGCACAACGCCTCTCTCCGCCATGACGCTACTTGTTTGTCCGTTGATCTGTCTACTTGTCTGTCTACATGTCTGTGTGTCTGTAGGTGTGCTGTACACTCAACGCCTCCCGCCCCTGCGACTCACTCGTCCAGAAGGGCGGCCTCACCGCCGGCGCAGAGTGGCACTTCGCTCACCTCTTGACGCGCGGTGGCACCCACCCCTTCCTCACCCTCACGCCCCCCGGGGCCTGCAGCGCGCCCTGGCACGTGGTGGGGGTGAGGTACGCGTGGCGCGAGACCCCCTGTCACGTCTACAAGGGCTGCGCTGTGTACGACAAGACCTCTGGGCTGCCACTGGCGCCCTTCATACGCTACGGACTGGAGGATAATGTGGGCATCGATAAACCCCGCGCCTTCCCCCACGAACCTGTCTATCTTATCTAGCGCTTGGGGAAGCAGATTATCTTATCTACTCCGTGGGAATCAGGCTAAATTGTATGAAGTGTGAAAATCAGTGCTACATTGTCTTTTTGCTTATAAGCAAAAAAACGAAAACTGCCTCTTTGATAGGCTGGCTTTTGCTAATAAATTAGTAAAAGCCAGCCTATTAAAGTGTTTGAGTCTCTTCGTTTGAAGTGTATAGATTCTAGTGTAGTGTTACTCAAAGTGGTGATTGTGAAAACTCCACAGTCCACAGTATGATCACCGATTGATCAGTGGCGACGATTTCAATTGGTGTATCAAAACTGGCCTTCACTGACTTCGTCTTCATTAATCCGGGTATAAACTTTAATCAAAGAGACGTACGCTTCTGTCTCACCGGGTCGATACATTCTAGCAGCTCAGTTTCTGAGTGCAGCTTGTTTTTCTCGTAATTTGTGGCAGTTTGCTAGGAGTCAACTTTCACAAAACTTGGCGCGGCTAAACGATCAAAAAATCTATCATGGTGCGTTAAAAGCAAATATTCGATATATATAATCTCGAAAATTTAACTATCTTTCCAAAAATTAAAGAATTTTTTTAATCGCTTCGCATTTCGACATAGTTGCGGCCGTACGTTTAGCGTCCTTTTTGACTCGCGATGTATATATTATAGTTGCCGTTTCGTTGATATTTGAATAAAAAACAAAAAGTTTGAGAAGCACTGCGCATTGTCTACAACTGTCCTCACTAAATGAATTTTCAATCGAAAGCCTCAATGCTTTATGTTACTTTGTTGGGATTTTATTCCTGCTCGTTTTTATGAGGGAATTATTTTCGTTGTACATGATGATGTTCACGTTAATTATTTATTAAATGTATTGTAGACTATTTACAATTGAGATCTGACGGTACAGTTTTGTGTCTCTGATAACTGAGGCCAGACACGTAGCTCGGACCAGCAGAAGGTTTCAGTTTAGAAACTGGTTCCTGAATAAGACCGAATGTAAAGCCTGGGTTGAAGTCCTGGGACATTCACGAAAGCAAAGGAATTTTGTCTTTGAAAATTAGTATAATCTTAAGAAAACGATTTGCAGCGTTTCGACGTTTTGACATTTCCCCTTAGGATTCGGATTTTTCTAACAAAACATATGATTGAGATGAAATTAGAAAATCTGACGGACTATGTGTGAATGAGGCCCAAGGACTCTATGACCAGACCGATGTACAGTGTTCGATATCGCTTGTATGCATTATAGCGCCAGGTTTCTCCATCGGGTGTAACTAAATCCTAATCCAAGATTAAGATTTAGGCAATCAACCAATCGCATCGCATGAAACAAATCCTAATTTAAGATCTCAGTGCTGGTGGGATGACGTCAAGATTTCGGATTAAGATGTTGACACTTGATGGAGAAAACTGGTCATAGGCAGGTTTGTGTCGTAGCCATTTACAGTGTGTCCCTCTGTGTTGTGTGCCACTATCGTCAGTTTATAGCGTATGAAGGCTTTGCTACTCGCCCAGTGTCCCGCTGTATAAACTGAAACCCAGTCCAAGTTTTCGCCATCTAACCAAATAGAACGTCTTTTAGTTTTTTGCGTTTTGTGTGGTTTAACTTTCGATTTGTTAGGATGCCGAATATTTGTGTGCAGCGTAGCGAGTAAAGTTGACTCAATCGGTGAATTATTTAGATTTTGTTAAGAAAACTGACATCCTAAAACGCTTATGCTAGCGTTATGCTTAGAAGATAAACTGACGATTGAGTCAATTTGTGGTTAATCCGCAGTGCATACCAGTTTATATAGTCGGCGAGTCTTCTATTCTTTTTGACGGCCTGTGCACGGGCGCCCTTTAACTACTGTGCGGTGCTTAACTCGCAGATATCTCGTACGCAGTAAGTAGGTCGGGTGAAGTAACAAATGACCAATCACAGACGATGTTTCGCAAAAACACCATTTAGCCGAAGCAATAGATAATGAGATTGAGAATTTTTTATGGTCGGCTGTGGCCGCACGTGTAAATGCCGAGCATCACAAACGGTAAGCGCAATGTTTGCAAGCCTGACCCATGACTCTAGTCAAGATTGGGATGAATGTCAATGGTCTGTCATTGCTGACTAACGTTAACAAATAGGTCGCAGTTAAATTTGATATTTGGGCGTCATTCAAAAACTGTCATCTCTGACTAATCAATTGTACACGGTGTTTAAAAAAACCGAACCTCCTGGTTATGGTTATGTATATATTCGTTACAAGCCTGCAGTATACTATATACAGTAGGCTTAAATCTTTCTACACAAAAGCCTATTTCGTACAACTATCTTGTTTTTGTTTCTATTGATGTAATCTGAGAGGTTTTCCGAGCTGCGAAAATATGACAAATATCGTCTTTTAAATAGCTGGCTTATCCTGCAGGTAGAGTGTATTACCTATAATTCTTTATGTGATTAGTCAAAATTTGATTAACAGTACCATCCCCCCCCCCTCTCCCTCTCTTTTTTTAAGGTGAAAGCTTCAGATTTGACTCCACTGACGTGATTTATGTTCGCATATTTTTGTATTCGGACTGAAAAAGAACGTCTACGACTCCATGCAACCCTGGTCGTAAGTTTGTCCAACAAAATCCAGAAGTGCAGCAAAAAACGATGTCTACGGGAGGGTTGTTGGAAAATGTGGACTAAATGTGGGTTTTGCGTGTTTTCAAGGGTTAGGGTTGGGATTAGGTTAGGGTTGGGTTTAAGGTGGACAATTTGATGGAAACTTTGGTGGCACTGGAAACTTTAGCGTTTTAAAATATGGTCACACTAATTTTGATACAATATGATGTTAAAAATAAATAAAATACTGAATAACTGTTTTATTCAAACTTGACTTACTGGATAGTTAAATTTGAGTAATTGTAAATATTTGCTGTATCAGCTTTTTCTCATACCTGGTCGATGTCCTTTTTTGGTCAGCAGGTTAGGCTAGGAATAAAAAAAAATCGTGTATGCTGTTCGATATCTATTTTCGGTTGAGCGATATTAGGGGTATTAACGGTATAATGACGTTCAGTCGTATTCTTAATGAAGATAACTTTTCAGGGTGGGAGTCGAGAAGAGGTTAGCCGAACTAGGCTCGTCATATTAGACAATAGACCCGTAGCATTACGGGGGCTGTAGGGAGGCCTGACTGCGTATAGGCTCACATTTTTATCGTAGGTGGCTCCAGGATGTTCTCACTGATTTTGTGTCCATTAGAGGTACTCTATTTGTATTTGCAGGACTAGCTAATCACTACTATGACGAACGCACGGCTGACTGAAAGCCAGAATGTATATGAAAATTAGAAATATTTTGGAGGAAATAGTGTATGTACAATATAGTGCACACGATTGTATAACGCGCTGGATTCTACATGATGCATTTCTATTTTATAAATGCTTGTTGAGCTTTCGATGACGTGATTTACAGTCCTACAATAATTGTTGATTGTGTAATAGTTTTGATGGGTTAATTGTTTACAGAGACTCGGCGGATTAAAACTCATAATGCAAACGGCGAATGAGAGAACAGTATACGTGGAGGGGGATGCCGGCCGTCAGATGACGAAGCGTTTAACCCCTGACACTGATTCTGACCATGCCACATCCCCTGCGATAGCCATTGATGTGGGAATGAACTGCGGTATCCAGGCCAGGGGTAAGGGGTGGGGACGAGTGGTGGAGGAGGAAAGAAATTTTGATCAGGGTGATGTTGACTCAAGTTACAGAACTTGTGAGAGTGGGCGCAATTGTCTTAACAGTGAAAAAAAGAGTGAAGTTGTCCGTGAAATAAATGGCAGCGAAGGAACTACAGTGAAGAACAAACTGATTATTTTAGAAAGTAGTGATGGGAGAGGTGAAGTTATATCTGAGACACATTCAGCCGTGAACGGTAGAGATATGAGTGGATCTGATGTGATTCCACAGACGAACGGAGAGACGAATGAAGTGCGAATTCTACCAGTGTGTCAAGTTCTTAATTCAGGATGTATAGCAGATGACGATAGCACGCAAGTTAGTTTACGTGCTGATGTAGAAAAGTATGTTGGGAATGACATTTGTCCCACAGATAACAGCAACTCTCTAGCCGAGGAGTCGAATCAGAGAAGTTCAAGTTCAGAGGTCACCGTTTGCCTGTGCTCACGCAAGCTGCGCGCCCTCCCTGGGTGGGGCACCCTCACCCCCTCCACCACCCAGCTCCTCCTCGACCACAACTCTCTCCCCGATCTCCCCCCAGACTTCTGTCGCGCCCTTCCCGCCCTCACTGTTCTCTCCCTGACGGGTAACGATCTCGAGCGTCTTCCTGATTCTGTCGCTGAGCTGTGCTTCCTGCGAGAGCTGAGGGTGGATGAGAATCGACTGAGCGCCCTGCCCGAGGGTGTGGCGTCACTGCGGCACCTGCAGGTACTGGGCTCATGTTTGTTGGGTTTTTTGTGGTTTTTTAGTGCTTCTTAGTGTTATTTAGTGCCTTTTTGGTGCTTTTTTGTGTTTATTTTTTATTTTTAGTGGTTTGTTAGTGGGTTTTTTTTTGTGGTTTTTAGTGGTTTTTTGATTGCCACTGCTGAGGCCTGGAACAGGTTGCCAGTGAAATAGTCAAAATCGCAAAAAAATCCAGCTAAGATTTCATGTTTTACAGTATGGTATGTAAGTTGTGCAATAGATTGATTGATTGATTGATTGATTGATTGATTGATTGATAGATTGATTGGCTGATTGACAGGTGCTATCAGTGAGTGGCAATGAGTTGACTCGCCTGCCGCTGGAGCTCGGCAGGCTCGCCGCCCTGACGACCATCAGCGCGTACGAGAACCGCTTGAGGACCCTGCCGGACACATTCGGCATGTTGGGGGTGCTGGTGACGCTTGAGCTGGGGGAGAATGTGCTCGAGAGACTGCCGCGCAACTTTGGTGCACTGCGCAGTCTGCGCACACTGAACCTGTCACATAATAGACTGAGTGATGTGGAGCATCTAGCCACCCTGCCCTCACTCGAGGTACGCAAATCACACAGTGGTACTTTTGTTGCTCATTTGAGCATCTAGCCACTCTGCCCTCACTCTAGGTATGCGCACAGGGGCACTTTTGTCATACATGTATTTGTATTATAGCATCTAGCCACTCTGCTATCACTTGAGGCACATTGACACATTTACAGAGGTATTTTGTTGCATATCTGTTCAGCCATTTTGTCAGGTGTGTAAGTTGATTGCATATTTAGATGATGAAATAAGTAGGCTAATAATTTACATAAATAAATAAATAGTGAATTAACAACATAAATAAATATATAATGAATTAACAACATCAATAAATAAATGATGAATTAACAATACAAATAAATAATGAATAACAGCATGAAATGAATGGAATGAAAGAGAGCGGAAAACAGAAGAAGAAAGAAAGCGAATTTGCAATGATGGACAATTTGATTGAGAAGGAAACTTATTGAGTGCTGAAGAGCGGGGCCGAAGAGTGGTCACTTCTTATTGGCTGGTGTGAATGCTCAATCCTCATTGGTTAGTTATTGCTCACTCCTCATTGGCTAGTAAGGCTCACTTCTGATTGGGTGTTCAGGTGCTGGACATCTCTCACAACCGCGTGGTCACGCTGCCCGCACGCCTGCGCTCTGCGTCACACTTGCGCCAACTGCACGCGACCGACAATCACATCGTCCAGCTGCCCGGCTGGACCAGGGAGCTCTGGGCGCTTGAGGTGCTTGCGCTAGAGAACAACTGCATCACGGAGGAGCCCTTCCCTGACGACTTCGGCGACGTCTGCCGGTCCTGACAGCTGTGCTTCTTTTTAGTTCTCATTCTTTGCTTTCTCCAAAGGCTTAAGTTAAACTTGTTTGGTTTTTGTAGAAAGTATATCTCCGCACTTTGTTTTCTGCTGTATAACTAGCCTATGTGCCAGGCATCATGTTTACTGGTCTTGTTGTCATATCTTGATGGAGCTATTCATAATGTTTGATTGATGTTTGTTTGATGTTTATTGATTTTTGAATATGGGTTTGCTCAATTCTTTAAAAATAACTTCAACTGACGCGGATCACAGGATGGTACACTCTTTGTGTTGCTATTCTTGTTTCCGTACTTCTCTTTGTTGCCCTGAAACCTTCACTATCTTGGGTTTTTTGTTAGTTTGTATGGCTTTGTTCGAGTTTTAATTTCAATTTCTTCTGTTTGTTTCTTGATTTCTTGAAAGAGCTGTTCTTATTCCTTATATTTGTTTTTGCAAATCTGTCTCTATTCCTGCTCTTTGTTCACCTGCACCCTCAGCAACTCTTCTTATTGCTGTTCTCTGCCCCCCCGCCTCTCCCCAGGTCCCTGCGAGAGCTGACCCTGGGCGCCAACTCGATCCAGGCCCTCCCCTCATCCCTGGGCCGTCTGTCGTCCCTCGAGCGCCTCCACATCGGCTCAACGATGTGTGAGCTAGAGCGGCGCAACTTTCAGAACGGCAACTGGCTATCGCGCCTCCCGGCCAACTTTGCGTCGCTGGCCGCGCTCACGTACGCCTGTCTCAATGAGAACCAGATCAGCGCGCTGCCGCGCAACTTTGGAGACCTGGTCAACCTTGAGTGGCTAGATTTAGGTGAGTTAGAAAGTTGTGAATACTGATACTTGGTAAGTTTGGAGATCTGGTCAACCTCGAGTGGCTAGATCTAGGTGAGTTAGAAAAATTCTGAATACTCTGATACCTTGGAGATCTGGTCAACCTCGCGTGGCTAGATTTAGATGAGTTAGCAAAGTTCTGAATTCTTGTGTAATGTGTGATAAGTCGCCACTTTGGTTGAAATTTGTTGTTTGTTTTGTGTATAACAGTGCCTGTTATGTATATCTGTCACGTTCATTACAGAATATTTATCTTGTGGAAAACTCAACATTCAACTCAGAACTCTGAAATTGTAGTCGTAGTTTGGCGTTAATGATGAAAACAAGCGTGAGATAGTTTTGTCACATTTTTTACTGAAATCATATGTGGCCGAGTTTTGCATGAATGCTTGTCTATACCTTGTTTGGACAACTGGGGACGGACCCATGATGTTAATCTTGTGTGTGGTGTGTGTGGTCCAGAATGAGCGTGCTGTGTGAGTTGCATTTTGGTCAGAATCTGTGTGCCATGAATCTTGTGCTGTGCATACTGTATAGGTCAGAATAAAAAAGCCTTGCAGTCTCTGTTGTTTGTAGGTTGGAAATAGTGTGCCATGCAGCTTGTGCTGTATATAGGTCAGAATTAAAGTGCCTTGCAATCTCTTTTGTTTTTAGGTCACAATGAGTGTTGTTATGGGTTCTATAAAAATTTGCCAAAAATTCATCCACAGGTTTTTTTGGCTAGGCCTTACTGTCTTTACTAAATCAATTTTGTCGGCTGTCCTTCCTGGTGCACTGAAATATATTAGTTCATTGCTCTATTCATCGCCACAGAACTCGCAATTGAAAATTTGTAATGATGGGATGAATAAAATATTTGCCATTTGATGGTTTCGCTGAATTAAATAAAAATTCACCTGAACTGCTAGACATATTATCTTTTGGTGGTTTTGCAGATTTAAGACCTAGGGCCTAAGCAGAATGAATGTTCCAAATGATTGTGTGTGCTTGTCTTGTGTACACAGGTCAGAATCAGCTGAGAGACCTGCCCGACTCGTTCGGTTCTCTTCGTTCTCTCTCATTTTGTCAGCTCTCCAAGAACCACCTGGAGCTGCTGCCCTCCACCTTCGGCTGCTTGTCGAATCTTGACGACCTCAGACTCGACTCTAACGTGGTACTGCACCAACCACGGCCACGAGGCCTGGGGCCTGCTTCTATAAACATCTTTGGCAATTTATTGGCTTGAGAATCTGCATTTTTGTTTGTCTTTGAAAACTCAGCCCCGATACTAGCCAAACAAAACGATGACGTCATGGCGGTCGGCGAATGGTTCTATTTTGTTTCAATTTAACTCGAGAAGAAAGTTCAGAATATCCTATGAAATATATTCGTAAAACGATCTTCAGGCAAGAGGCCTGAAGATATTTTCAATAATATTTTTTATAGGATATTCACTTGATAATTAAACTAGTATTGTCCAAGCTGTTGGTTGTGTCGATATGAAAGCCAAGTGATGATTGGTTGCACGGACATGAAAGCAGCATGATGATTGGTTGCGCTGATATGAAAGCAGCGTGATGATTGGTTGAGCCGATATGAAAGCTGTGTGGTGATTGATGAGTTGCAGCTGTCAGAGCTGCCTGAGTCGTTTGCGTGCCTGACCCAGCTGAAGACCCTTGACCTTTACACGAACAGACTCACAGTGCTGCCCCCCTACCTCTACACCTTCACCAACCTGCGGCGCCTCGACCTCGCCAACGTGAGAGTTGACAGCGTTATACTGCGCTATATTGGGCGTGACTCTGTCTGAGGGATAGTTTTATCTTATGGAACTGATGTAGCGGATAGCCTGGGGCTCCACGCGTGTGTGTGACTGTTGTGTGTGTGTGTGTGTGTGTAGTATGTTGTAGATCTGACGCGTTTGTCATCAATTGCGTGTTAGATAAAGATCTCTGCTATTCTGCACACGGCTCGTTTGTTAGCAGTTCTGTTTTTATTGCGGAACACTTAAACGCTCTTTAGGTTTTTTTACAACATTTTGGTAAAAAAGATGTGACATGAAATTTGAGATCTTTTGTTCAATTATCTCCTCTCAAATCGATGCGAATACCAATGGCAAAGACCTAATTTTGACTGAGATATCGCGATTTGCCAGAGGATTCTTTTTCAGGACTCTCTCTGTATCTGTGCGAAATATATTTGTATATGTGTGTTTATTCATCAGAAGACAGAAAGAAATGGCTAACATAAAAAATCAAAATCCAACTTAACCCCTAGTCTGATATTTTAGTTAAAATGCACTTTGCGGCTTTGCCGCTTGGCGGCTTTGCGACTTTGACGCTTGGCGGCTCTGCAGCCCTGGGTCATCTCTAGAAGGCTTTTTCTTCTTCTGTTGGTTTATTTAAGGACGCACTATGAGTGACTACGACTGTTGGCGTCCGTAGAAGCGTAGAAGATATGCCTTCTAGAATTTCTAGATGGCATTTCTAGCGATTTGCTTATATAGTTAAGGAATACAAGGTTTGTGAAAAAAGGTGTTTGAAGTGTACAAGATTTACCCCTAGTCGGATACTTTAGTTAAAATGCATTAGCAATATGGCGATATTTTGAAGCGTTTTTCATCATTTTTCTTCACTATAATGAGGCAAAACCAATGAGGTGTTAACCTACCATCATACAACAAGCAGTAAGTTGAGTGATATATCGTATATGATCTATTGTTCTCACATGCTGCTCAGAACCGGTTCAGTATCCCGGAGATTGAGGAGCCGCGCATAGTGAGGACGAGCAAGTACGCGCAGAGGGACCCGAGCCTCAAGGACAACTGGAGGGGTCGGCACCGCGCCGACGGACGCGACTTCACCCCCTTCACCATAGAGGCAGGCACCAGGCTATTTTAGCTATGTGTTTTAATTGAGGACAGTGTTTACTTTTGACGTAGCACGTCCTCTTTATCTTGTTTTATCTATATTGGAGATCTTGAACTGAAGAAAGTTTTCAATGCTGAGCTTTGATGATCTTAGATAATATTAAACCCAGCTTTTCCTATTTATACAATAAGTGACTTTGAAGACTGAACTTTTCATTTATCGATAGAATGATCTCTACTCCACATGTCTAGATCACTCTTTCAATACCGGTACCAAGTTTTTGCTTCAGTACAGGACTACAGGTGCTAAGTTTCATAGTTTCTTTCATTCTACAAACGTCATCATTTGGCAAGCAATGATCTTGTCATGTTGGCGGTCTCATCCTCTGTATCAACGATTAAAGCTGTGAGCTGAATGGATGTTTGTCTGCAGGCAGCGAATGCTGTCAACGCCGGGCTGCACACTGTCACAGTTGACTCAGTCTGCCAGGCCGATCTTGCAGGTTGCACCAACTATTTCATCTCTATCATTCTTCCATTTTTCTTTTCCAGGAGGAAATTCCACGCACTGAAATTATCAGTGCATTCAGGATGCACTGATAATTTCTTTAATTTGTTTGCATTTTATAGTATTTTTTCTTCCAGTATTTGTATTTCTTGCTATTGCTGTACATTGTTCCATATTAATTTTTTAGGGTTTCCTTGTATGAATTGATTTGCTAATACATTTTAGCTTCACGTTATTTTTTCGCCCGCGATGCTATTTCTTCCGTACGCTTCAATCTTTCCTCTAAATTTTTTCTACCATCTTTCCGGTTCTGTGTTGTATCTTAATACTGTTTCTGAAGTTTGTTTGTGTTTCAAATTTAAATTTAGTATATATCTTTATTTCGCAGCGAAGGCGGTCAAACATACAGACATTAACAAACAAACAGAATTACAAGGGTGATAGCAAAAGTGTGCGTGTTAGTACCGAGGTCTGTGCATAGTAAACCTATACTTGACAAGTGACATCTTCATTAGATTAACACGTATGAAGGGTAATGATACAATTTTTATCAAATATTTCGCTCCGTTCTTCTTTCCCCCCGCCAGCCGCGGCGCCCCTCGCAGGCTCAAGCGTGCTCGCCCGGGCCATGAAGGCGGGCGCGTCCATCTGGCGCTCACACGCAGCCAGCCAATCGGAGCGCGGCACAGCCAACAACCGGGTCGGGTCGGCGGGTCAGGGCGAGAGCGACGGCGACGAATCGGAGTTGTCGTCAGTGGATCCAGGTCAGCTGTGTTGCTGTGAGCAGCTAGTTGCTTATCTTAGCAATTTTAGTTCATATGCTGCTATTCAATTTATTTAGCTTT
This sequence comes from Chamaedrilus cognettii, assembly GCA_034695025.1. Classification (NCBI taxonomy): domain Eukaryota; kingdom Metazoa; phylum Annelida; class Clitellata; order Enchytraeida; family Enchytraeidae; genus Chamaedrilus; species Chamaedrilus cognettii. Next base: position 14,548 of record JAQIWG010000409.1, read on the forward strand.
AATTGATGTATTAGGGTTAGGCTGGGGCGTACTGTAAAACATGAAAGTTTCACGTGCAAGTAATTTTGTCAATTGTCGCTAATTGCTAAAATTCGCGAAAATTACATGCGCAAGAATAAAGCAGCAGAAGATTTATATAGTGGGCAGTCCTCAAAAAAGCAAAAATTACTGGCAGGTAAATTTCTTGAGAGTCAAAACCGCAAAAATAACATGCAGATAAAATACCATGTTTTACAGTAAGTTGTTGGAAGCCCAGGCAATAAAAAGAAGAATGTGGATGAATATTCATGTGTTTGACTAATGAAGAGCGAGTTTAAGTTTTTTCTGATTCACGCTTGTTGTCACAGTTGACTCAGCCGCTCAGAATGCGGACGCGTTGTTGGCTCAGGGCGGCTCTAAGTCGGCTGAGCCAGTGGAGGACTGGGATCGGGACATAGCCGAGGCCGAGGCTGCTGCCACTCTCAGCCAATCACCTGTCTTTGGTCTGGGCTCCTGCGCGTATTATTACACAGTTTTGTAAATAACTTACGTTATGACTGTGCAAGGGTGCATTGATTTGGAGTATGGAACGATTTCACAAATAATCCTGTTCTTTTCAGACAGTGCATGTTGTTTGCGTGAATTGTTTTTTTTTAAAGTAACTGAAGTGTGAAGATTGTGATCGTATGGTGTAAAATATCAGATTGTTTATGAGAGCTTTTAAACAATGTATTGTTTGGACACCAAGGACCTGTCATTTGGCAGAACACTGAAGATGAAGAAGTACTACATCTTGTGTCTACATCTACATCTTGTGTCTGATTGGTCCATAATTAAGCCATGTCGTATCACAGGCAGCAACGGTCTGGTGCCCAGCATCTACAATGACCGGTCTCTGACACCGTGTCACATTCCCGCGACACCGATACGCGTGTCGGGTCGGGTGGACCGAGCCGGGCTGATTTGGTGTCGCACCTACACCCCTTCTTTCTACTTCCTGCCTGCGGCCAGCCACCCCCCCTCCATCAGCAGGGCCCTCCAGGCGTCCAGGGCGGCCACCGGGGGGGGCTACCAGCTCCCACAGCACCCCTACCAACGCCCTGAACTGACTGATTTGTTGTGGTCCGCCGCGCATGGGCAGTTTGAGGATGTTGACTGATGCATAGCGCAAAGGCCCTATTGGTGTCACTGGGCTCTGCTACCTTGTGTCGTGTGGCTTACACCCAGGTGTTGAATGGAGAGTTGAAACATGGAGCGTGGATCAGTGTGGACCAATCACAGAGCGTGAAACAGATCTCAGATGAATTTGTCATTGCTCTGATTGGTTGGATAATGTGGTGATTTGTCATCGAATTTTAACTCTGCACTGAGCAACTGGGTTTAACAGACTGAATTATTTGATTGCTGGGTTTGGTCGCTATGGTGCTCTCAAGTTGATAGAATGTTTGGTAAAAAAGACCCAATTCACTCTAGCATCTTAGGAAAAGAAAAATTGTAGTGCGAAAAGTAAGAAAGCCTTACGAAACTTAACTTTTCTTAGAAATTGAATTCCGCACCGCCACGCACACACTGGATGATGACATCACGACTTTCATTGAACTTGAGTAGTGTTTTTAAGAATCCGACTTGTGACTTGTGAATAGCGATAAATTTAGAAATTCTTGGAATGTGTTAGTGAATTGGGACCCTGGTCTTTCAATGTCTTTAGCAATGAAGTGCTATGGTTGAGTCTTTGACCGACATTCTAACAGTCGCACTTGAGCGCAAATTGAACGAATAATTTAGACTTTGGCACTGTGTGGCCTCTGTTGTGTGTTTGTTCAAAGTATTTCTACTCCGGTTTGGTTTTATGACAGATGAAACTAAGAAGGGGAGCTATAATGTGTATATGTACACTACTCGTTTAATGGGTATCGGCTTTAATTTGAAACAATCGCCTGTAGATATGAATTATGCGCATCGGCCTTCATTGTCTTGAACTATTCTGATTAATTCACCAACATCCGTAGATTTTGTTTCTTAATGTTAATTTAAAATTTGTAGATTTGTGTTCACGCGGTTTGTTTTGATTTGAACGTAGCACAGTTTTGTTTATTCACTTTGTTGCGTCTCACAAGTTCGTAATCCTCCTCGATATGAGTATTGTTATGTGTCAAGTAGTGTTCTGAATGTAGCAAAAGATCTCATTTGTATTCTGTAACTATTGATTGCTCTCGCTAGTGTGAATAGTCAAACGTTTGCTTTGATTGTCAGCACTGTGTGCACTCTGCATCAGATGATTTAAGAGTTTTGTTTGAATGCCAGTGGATGAAGTTGAGTGGAAGTGTGTCCGATTCTGATTAATGGTTAGAGTGGTAAATACAGAATGAAATCTTTAGATTTTTCTGTAAGAAATGATTGTGTTCATCATTGACGTGCATCTGATTGGGGTCAAAAAATGGTGGGGGATTTAGTGTAATTGGACTTATGGGGGAGGGGTTCCAACAAAATCATAAATTTAAAAAATAATAATATTCACTGTTTAATTATGGTTCAAATAGTTATTCAAAGGGGGGGAACGTACCTCAGGTGCCCCTACATGAACTCATGGGGGGCACATGCCCCCTCACCCGATCCCTCCCCTATAATTTGATAAATAATGCTCATTAACAAGGGTGGTACGAAAAAGGGGCAATATTTTAAAATATTTCTAAGGACATTATTTTAGGCCTCGAAGTTCTATAAAACTACATAACAAAACAACAAGAAAAAATCATAAAAACAAATAAGCGGGTGCTGTACGTAGACAGCGTGCAGCAGGTGCGCATTGCTTCCTTTGTTTACAAAATATTGATCAAATATATTTCTAGCTCTAATTAGGGCCCCTACCGTCCTAGTGCCGGACTCGTTTTAAATTCGGCGGATATTAATTGTGCGAGAAACAAAGAAAGGCCCCTCCTGGGCGCTCTGGATCTACGAGGACAGGAGAACTAATGCAGGCGCTTTGTGCATCTTATGCTTAATACACAATAGGTGGATGTGAGCGGGTGTCATTTATATTTTATTTATAATTTGTAGTCCATTTAGGGTGTTCTTTAGAACGGAACCCATTTAGATTTATATTGAATTTATTTTTGAACTAATTGTTTCATACGATAACGAATTGGACACTAAGCGTGAGTTGAATACTAAATCCAATTTAAGCGTTCATCAGGCTTATATCAATCAAATATAAAATGAATATGAAATTCGAAGCGTGTTGGTACTATCAATGACCATCGCAGTTAGTCAGTCTACTAGTGTATGATAATGTTTGCGTAACCTTTGTTGGTCACTCTAAATAAATATATAAATATAATAGTAGATGTTGATATGCCAATGATGCGGTGTGCAGAGGGGGCGTGGTATGGAGCTAGAGCTGCAGTGCCCCGTCTGCTCCTCCCCCTACAAGGACCCCCTGCTGCTGCCCTGCGCGCACTCGCTCTGCGCCCCCTGCGCCCTCACCCTCCTCACCGACCACGTCCCCCCTGATCCCCTCGACGATGGCGCCCCGCCCACTGAGCCCCTGGGTGCGTTGTCCTTGTCTCCATTCACGCAGTCTCCCACGTCCAATGGGAGATCCCCAGGGGGGTACAGTCAGACCCCTGCAGGAGTCATTCAGACCCCAAGGGCCCCTGGATCCACTGGAGTGGAACCAGGAAGTCCCGACGCGAGGAATGGTTTGTTTGGTTCCGTTCATCCCTCCACCCGGATGAGTTGTTATGGATCAGTGGGGGGGATGGATGGAGGACGAGCGGGGCGACATCCCAGCGGAGGGGGGGGAGGAGGAACTTTGCCTCGCCGCGTGGGAGGGGAAAAGTTTGGCGGGACAATGGCGTCTAGTGCAGGCACCATGACTTCTAGTTCCAGCGCCATGTCGTCTAGCGCCAGCGCCATATCCCTGTCCAGTATGCATGGAGCCAGTGCTGGGGATCATGCAGCCTTTGGCACGCTGCCTACGTTGCGTCGCGCTTCCCACACGTCCGACGCTCCCCTGTTGCTCACCGCCGACTCTGATGCCAGCAAACGCTACAGCCTCCTGAGCCCAGCGCGACCCCGCACTGACCCCCCTCCACCCCCCAGGCCCCCCTGGGCGACATCTGACCCCGCTAGACCTGCAGTCGGGGCCAAACCGTTCTCAGCTAGACAGCAGAGTGCGCCGGGGCCCCTGAGGGGTCAGTACGGGGCTGAGGGCGGTGTGGGGCCAGAGTTACGGTGTTTCAATGGGGCTGGGGCGACGCCCAGGGGGCAATCCTATCATGATTTGAAGGACAATCCCGCCTTTAGTGGCAGTGGGCTGATATCTGCCAGGCCAGTCTCTGTCTCGGAACTCTGTGGAGGAGGAACGACTAAACTGGCACAATCGTCACTGAGTGGCATGCTGCAAGGTGGCGTGGAGCATGGATTTGAAGTTGGTGGGGCGAATTGTTCCGTCGGTGGAGATGGGGAGGACAAGCTGTCGCTAAACAGCGAGGCAGACTCTGGGTTCATTTGTTCGTCATCCTCAGGGGGGGGCAGTCGCCCCCAGAGCTATGTCAGAACATCGAGTCTTGTTAGCTTGGTGCCTCCGCCGCCCTTGAGGGCAGGGGGGCCTCGCCCTCCTCACCACTGGGGGCTGCGCTGTCCCGTGTGTGCCTGCTGGGTGGAGGCGGGGGGGTCGGGGGGTGCTGAGGGGGTGGAAGGGTTGACAAGGAATCGAGCGTTGGAGCGAGTGGCTGCCAAGTTGAGCGTGACAGGCGTGTCAGAGATGACGGGCGTGTCAAGTGTCAAATGTCAGCTGTGTGACGAGGGCGCACCAGCCTCTGTGACGTGTCATCAGTGTCAGGTGAGCAACTCAAGGCGGCAGTGCAAGAAATTTAGCGTAAGAGTGTATTATGGAAGTTGATAAAATGCTCTTTGATAAGTAATATAAATCATCGCCTTGATCTTGGAGATGAATTATGATTTAGCCAATACGGCTGTGGGAATTTGACCAAGAGATGTACTGTAAAACATGAATTTTTGCTGCATAAAATTTTTGCCGTTTTGAAGACTGCCCATTATAAATAGATTATAAATAGATTATGCGGCGTTATTTTTGCACATGTAATTTTTGGTAGTTTGGCCAATTCGTGAAATTTGTGAGAAGTACATGCACGCAATGATTTCATGTTTTACAGTTATTTAACCATTTAATATTGTTTGCATTGTTTTTTTTTAATTCAAATTTGTTTGCGTTATCTCTTAACGACGTATTTCTGGCCCAGGTGACGTACTGCGATGCCTGTCGTGAGAAGTGTCACCCTCCCCGCGGCCCCCTCGCCACTCACACCCTGGTTCCAGCGGGGGTAGAGGTCACGGGGGGGTCAGGGGGGGCAGCAGTGGGGGGGTGCGAGGAGCATGGGGGGGAGGGGGTGAGTCGGTTCTGTGTGACCTGTCACCGGCCGGTCTGCTGTTTGTGTGTGCATGGAGGGGGACACCAGGGTCACGACCTCGTCACGGTCACCGAGGCCTGTCAGCAGTACAAGGTCTGTATATCTGTCAGTCTATCTGTATTGCTGGATGGCTGTCTTAGCCTGTCTGCCTCTCTCTCTTATTCTGTTTCTAGGTATCTTTGCTTGAATAGCTTTGAAGATTTTGTATGTTCGGCTAACGATATCTTAGTTTGAATGTAGAGAGTTTTTGAAAGAAAGCTTGAAAGAGAGAGTTTTTGAATTTCTGAAACTATGTTGAGCATATTTGTAGCTAGATGGCTAATTGGGTCAAGAATATATTGTATTGGAGTTGACGTTCTGTCAAATGCATAACATTAATTGTAATTCAGCATTGATTAATATTCAATGTTGAAATAATTTATGACAAATTTGATCATGACCCCGTCTCTGATAGGCCAGTAGTGGGTCAGTGATGAAGGTGCTGTGGTGGTGCAGACGCGACTCAGCCATGCGGCGCAGAGACTGTCAGAGCGCGCGCGGACTGGTTCCCTGTTTGTGCAGCAGCTCAAGACCGCCCTGCCTCAGGCCGTCCAGGTCAGTGATGCAGACTACATGAATACATTGAACCAGCAGAGCCTTGTTAAAAGCATGGACGATTTGTAAACTTTGAGTAAATGTATGTGTAAAGAAAGCTTTTTGATGAGCTGTGCTGTGTTTGGTTGAGAGTGACAGCGAACCTGATACATGTTGCACCGACAAGCACAATATTGAACTGTTTCTTATTTTATAATATATTAGTGTTGTATTTTACTTTATTATTGTGCTAACAGAATGATGTGATGCAGTTAGCCTAGAACTGCAGTTATTGTGTTGTGTTTAAAGTCATCACATCTTGCATGTTAGTCATGCTGTAGTCAATGTATCATGCTCATGTGTCATGCTGAAGTCGTCTTGATATACGCAGTAGTCGTGTTAAAGTTACTATATGCACAGGAGTCGTGATGAACTCAGTATATAATGCACAGGAGTATGCTGAAGTTGCCATGTCATGTGCAGGAGTCATGCTTGGAGCTGGAGTCGCTGGTGGTGGCGCAGTGCGACGCGCTGCTGCGCGCCGTGGAGTCACGCCGTGCCATGCTGCTGGCGCGCGTAGGAGTGGAGGGGCGTCGGCGCGCTGACGCCCTCAGCGCTCAGGCGACCAGGGGTGCGGCGCACGTGAGGGCCACCGCCGCACTGCTCCAGCTCTCTGTGGAGCTGCTCAAGGAGACCGAGCCACTCGTGTTCCTTGAGGTGCGCCTTCACTGTTGGTCCGACTCAGAGAATTATGACTACTGTCAACCTAGAAAGGAACTCGTCCTAGCTTCACCCCGCACTTGAATATATTTAATTTGTTTTAATGCTTCATTATTTTTTTGTTGTCTTATTTAAATTTCTCCATAGGCCTATTTCAAACTAAGTTTCTGCCATGATTTAGTATGAATGGTGTTATTAATAGTCAGCATCGGTAACCAGTCCTAGTTCACTGAGAAAGAATGAGCTAGTTGTTGTAATATTGTATTTATTATCGGAACAGGTGTCGAAGGCGTTCGTCGCTCGTGTCTTATTGGCTGAGTCGCGCTTCAACGAATCGCTGCCCTTGACCCCGTGTGTGACCTCTGACCTTGACCTTCAGCTCCTTACCATGCCAGCCAATCAGGCGATTGAGGCCGTCGACTTTGTGCCAACCATAGGTGGGCGCGCTGTGCTGGATATTGAAACTGATCAATGATACACTAGCCTACTTACTTATTGACATCAGTGTTAGCAACATTAGATTTTGTGATTTTTTTTTTTTATCTTTGAATTTTTTTAGTGTTTGAATAAATTGTATCCTATTCAATCTATAATGATCTATTTTCAATTGCAATAATCCACTCAGATTTATTTTCCAGTGTACTATTTTTTCCTGCATGTAGTTGCACGACGGTATTTGTAATATATTAAAGTTGAAACTAAAAAGAATTTGGTTAAATTTTTGTCGAGGTGCGTGTAGAAATTTTTTAGCCTGACCCTCCTTACTTCAATCTAGGCTTGTATGAAACAAGAAATAAGAATTCGATACTTGTCAAAAAGGTTTCTGACTGCTGTATCAGAAATGTAAACATTTTATTCCTTTGATTTCTTTTTTAGTTAGATCTTGAATGCAGGGCACTCTGAACTTTATCTTTTGACATACATGTATTTTCAAGAAGTCATCATATGTCAAGCATTGCTATTGGTTGTAGCGCAATCAGCCCCTATCCTATTACTTGTTTTGTATTGGTTGCAGTCCCTGTGGTCCCTATCCTGCTGCTTGTTTTCTATTGGTTGCAGTCCCTGCGGCCCCTATCCTACTGCCTGGGGAGTGCAGCGCGGAACAGAACAGAGTGACGGTGTCGTGGCGCGCTGTTTCCTCGCCCCTCGCCCCCGCCTCCATTCTAGGCTACACGCTGGAGCTGTGCGAGGGCAAGGAGGCAGACTATCGGGTACGCTGCCAGGCACTTACCGTTGCTTCAAGTACTGTCATACATCAAATTTGGATGCATGTCTTTATCGATTTTGCTTTTTGGAAATTTAGGAGTATCTAAATGTTAGCATCACCCTGTCCTGGAGGTGTATCTAAATATTTGCATCACCCTGTACAGGAGGTGTACCGGGGCGTAGAGACGCTGTGTACCGTGGAGGGTCTACACTTTGATACACTCTACACGGCGCGTGTGAGGGCGTACAACCACGCGGGGCTTGGCCCCTACAGCCCCCCCGTCTGTCTGCACACCTCTGAGGGTTTGTACAAAAATATTATATAGATATTTTATTCACATCAAAAGAAGCAGGCAATACAATCGTAATATTTTGTATAAATAATTAAGATCATCAACTGATGCACAGAAAGTTTGAATCAGCTTCTGTCAGACAATTATAGATGTATTTGATGCCATTAACTAACAATATTATCAAATTATATAATGGATTGAATGAAAATAAGTGAAATAATGATAATAGTGAGTTTAGAGTCCATTTCGTTGCTCCAGGAGCATCTTCAGGGACATATACCATATGAACTGATATCCTCGCCTGGTGTGTGTGGCTTTGCCAAGAGATTGAGTATGAGCTGAGCCAGTACTGAAGCACTTACTGTGTATTAACTGAACTAGTACTGAAGGCCACTCAGAAACTGAGACCGTTTTTAAAATCAAGTTTTGAAATAGTGACGATAGGTTAACATCTTTAATCCAAGATTAACATCTCGCAAGCCGAACGCTTAACATTAAATAAACTCTAGATCTTGGTGGGATCTTTGGGTGGGATGAACACACGACCTAGGATCAGTATTGTAACACCTAACTGAAATACCCGGCCTTGGTGATCTAAAAAGGTTTATAGTCTGCTTTTCTCTACTTGATTCATTGCGTCAATGACGTGATTTTTTTTGATTCGTATTGACGTACGTATTTAAAATTATTTCTGCGTGCAGTGGCATGGTTCACATTTGCCGCGGAGCCCCCTGTGGACGGGGTCACGCTGACCCTTGACCTCCACACCCTCACCAGTCGTCTGACGGAGGACCGCGTGGTGCTGGGGGGGGTGGGGGTGTCACGAGGGGTCCACTACTGGGAGCTCTGTGTGGAGCGCTACGACAGCGACAAGGACCCGGCCTTTGGCATCGCGCGCTTCGATGTCTGTCGCACTCAGATGCTCGGTGGGTCTGGTTATCTGTTTGATGGTCTGTCTGTCTGTAAGGCTGTCAGATGCTCGGTAGGTCTGCCAAGAAAATGTGAATGATGCTTAGAAATTCCTTCTTCCCTTCATCAATTGTATTACGTTCATAAACTTGTTCTTCACACTGTTCGTATGTGTTCGTTTGTTTCCTGCTTATGTCTATATATCCTGCGTGTGGTATGTGTGCTGGCAAAGATGAGAAGGGCTGGTCCCTGTATGTGGTGTGTGTATGTGTGGTCGGTGTGTGTTTATATCCAAAATGGTGCATTTAGGTAAGGATGACAAGGGCTGGTCGCTGTACGTGGACCACGGTCGCTCCTGGCTCATGCACGCCGGCCAACACTCGCGCCGCCTCGACGGCGGCATCACCCCCGGCTCCACCGTGGGTGTCCTACTTGACCTAGATAGACACGTCATGACCTACTATCTCAACCGCAAGCTGATTGGACGAGGTCCGGCGTTCACGGGTCTCCACGGGGTCTTCTATCCGGCCGTTAGCCTCAACCGCTGTACGACTGTGACACTCAGGTCTGGGCTGCACCCACCCAATGATAACTACTCCGACTGAACTGGGTCGGGGTGCAGTGATGTGATTGGATGGGATCGTGAGAGCTAAAATCTGATTGGTTGTTATTGAGGTCACAGTGATAGCTTGTCTGAGTTAGGGCAGGGGAGGAGATAGATTGGATGGGGGTTGTGGAAGCTAGAATCTGATTGGGCAGGAAGGAGGTCACAATTGAGGCTGATTGATACGAGTTGGGGTGAGGGGGGTGGTTAGGGCGTCAATATCAGTTATGAAGTGTGTTTCACACACAGTGACGACGCTTCAGCGACTTAGTCAAACATAATCGTAGAGGATGAAGCATTTAAGGCGGCCATTTGGGCGTGTGTTGATGAAGCCAGTGGCGCTAGGTTGCCTCAAGTTATCAGCTGATTATGCTGCGTTATTTGTTGTATTGGTTTGAAGTTAACTTTGATTTGTCCAATCATGTGCTTGATTGCCGTTTGGTTCAAAATGTTAATGCTAATGGTTTAATCATAGCTTCCGTTTGTGCGAGGATATAACCCCTATGACAGATTGGCAGGAACTCAACCCTTTCTATGTGATCTCTGAGGATTTGATGCTCTTAGTTCGGTGCTTGTACACTTGTGAAGCTAATCGGTAGCCGATATTAGGTCTTCACTGGTCAGATGTTTGGTCTAATTTGTTAATTACATCCTCTTGTCATTTGAATAGAAATGATAACGTAAGAGAATACGCTTTGTTTTGTCGTTAATTATACATCTCTATGCTATGTATCATGTAAGTCGATATCTCTCCATATCTATAGCATCGGGCCGATTCAGTGCCTCAATGATATTTTGTTGATACTTTTTTCTCAACGTATATTCGCGATATATTTTTCACGATGATATCCGTTTGTCTTGTGGTAGAAAATTTTTAGTCTTGGGCGTCATTCTTAAGTTAATATTTTAAATATCGGAGGAGCTAAATTGATATTATAGATGGCCTACTGTAGCAGTTGTGTCTGTTCTTTTTTTGCTTCTTTGCTTCTGCTATACGTTCTATTAGTTGAACACTGAAGAATGAAAGGCATAAGCTACTATCGGTATTATGGTCTTGACTGCTTTCGAAGGACAATTATAGTCCTGTCACCCGCTAATAGACTGTAACTTGTATCAAGTTTAAAAGTCACTAATCTCTTGTTTGTATTAGCGGTCAGGTTGCTGATGAAGGGCGAATTAAAACGAATCATCAAATGAACTAATCTCTACCAGACTTTCCGCTGATACGAACGACCGCTTTAAATTAAAAGTAAATAGAAAATGATTAGATGATGTCCGGCTTTTAACTTTGGAAGATGCGAGTAAAAAATTGTTGATGAGATATTCGCAGCGCATCCACCTCTAAATCTATTATTAAGAATCTAGGGTAAAATCTTTCTACGCTTAATGCTACGGATCATTTTATCAGCCCCGCTAACTGGTTATTGCTTATATTTACACAGTCGATGGTCGCTGAAGCGTGCAGAAGATCATATCTTTTAATATTGTATCGTGTGTTGACAATGTTTTTGTTTATATCATAATATTGAATCTATCAGGTTTGTGATGATTCCAATGTCTATATCCTCATTCCTTTACGCCGATCATTCTATCATTAATTAAGTAAGCGCCGAGTGCCGTGTCAGTCATATTGAGGGTGTTCTTTCTCTTCTATTCGTTATCCGCTACCGTAAAACATTAAATTTTCGCGTGCGCGTAGTTTTCGCGAATTTCGCGAATCGGTCAAACTCTCGAAAATGATATGCAGCGAAATAAAGCTGCAGAAGCTCTATATAACGGGCGGTCCTCAAAAACGCGACAATTAAGTGCAGCAAAATTTCTGAGAGGAGAAACCGCAGAAATAGCGCGCTGCAAAATTTAGTGTTTTACAGTATGTTCAATAGTAATGTTTTGGTCTAAGGGCCTGGTTGTGAACGCGCTGATATCTCTTCAACCGCAAGATTTAGTTGTTCATTTGCTGCGTATTGGGCCGTGCCAGCCTATCAGCTTCAGCTTAACGACAAATTGCTATCCGGAGGATATCAGCGCATCCACAGACTAGGAGGTCAGACGTCTGGTGCGAGTTGATTAAGCCGTGCCTGTTATATGTGGGACCACGTGTAGTTAAGTAATGTGTGTGCGGTTGTCCGTCGAGAACAATGATGACGTCAGTTGCGTTGATGTGTTCTATTATGTCTGAAGAGGCCAATGGCCGATCTGCACGGTCTGCTGCAGGTTGGGCAGATGTAGTCCGCTGGTGTTTGCTGTACGCTTTCGGCCTTTACTACTTTACTAATGCCTCGATCAGTCAGGAGACGCGATTCAGGATTTAGCTGTCCTTTGAAGTAAGGATTGTTGTGCCAAGCCTTCTTAAGCAGGAAATATTTGATAAAATTAATTGCCTTACTCTGTTTACGTAAAAGTTGATAAAGGCTTTTTCAATTTTTCTCAAAATTTGTAATCTGCTTTTGGCGGAATTTAGTATTGAATATTGTACAGTTGTGCCTTGTGAAACTGCCTTGAGCTGATCTTGTTGAAGGGCTCAGTGCAACAAGTCGTCAATCCCATTTTGATGCAGAATATTCCGTGAAGCGTTGATATTGATAAAAACATAAATGCCGCTATATTGTGCATGCACTTTTACTTGCATTAAAAAAAAACCTGAGAGTGCTTCACTGTTTGTTGAAATCCTTTCCGAGACTGATTACTTAGTGTGCAGCACTAATTTAGTTGTAATAGTTTGAAAGTAGTCATGTAAGCCTCAAGAGTTGAGCAAGCTGTGTGACACCGAAACTTAGTTTAAATCGATTGCTATAAATCCCCTGGGATGACAGGAAGAGGAGGAATTAAACGCGATATTGATGCACTGTTAAAATCGTTAATAGCGTTGCGATCCTATTGAGATACGATTAGTTGTTAGGATATTCACTGAGTTTATAATTCAATTTTAAGTGAATTTGTGAGAATACTGCCTTTTTGCACTGAGCAGCTCAGTCGTGTACTGTCTATGTTTTAAATTGAATTGTTGATGAAAATTAGTTTGAAGTTTGATCGTGAACACTATGCAAGTAGCTAATATTCTGTGTTTCTATGCTGGTAGAGCGTTAGTTGATTTTAAAATAATTTGTTGTGATTGTGTGAAATTAAGTATTGCTTCTTTTGTACTTCAACAAGTCGTTTACTTCTAATACAAGTTACGCGTATAGAATCGGAGGTTAATTTTTTTTGTCACATTGGCGACCTTGAACATTCTGTTGTAAGTGCTGATGCGTTAGATGTCGAATCGTCATTCCTTTTTCTCGAGGCATTTTGAGTTGAAATGCAATTTTTGGTTATATTTTCCATGCGCGCAAAGCATTTACTTAAGGCGCAAATGACAGATGCTTCGTATATTTGATTATTCAGAGTTAATGCGCTATGGCTTGAGAAGTGACGAACGATGTACGAAGAACTGGTTGCAGTGATGGGTGCATTTACGATTATCTGAGTTCTGTGATGTGTGTAGGCGTGAAAGCGAAACGCAATAACTAAATATTACGTGTGTCTTGTGCGATCATGGAGGTGTTATTGTAAGCTAGAGGAGCCCGGGACTGAGACCCGTGCGACACACAACCATCTCACAACGGCAGAGTTTGTATGTAAAGAACGTTAGTATTGGTTGGCAAAATAAGCTTGGCTTCTGATGACCAATAGCAGCTCAGAATAGAGTATAGGTCCAACGTTGACATACGGCACGCTTAGAGGCCCAACGTTGACATACGGCACGCTTACAATCGGTCGGTGTGTGGTGCGCGCCAGTACAGCCGAGCTGTGGCAGACAGCCTCTAGCTACAACATTAGTGCACCATCTCTTATCTTGAGTTTTACCAGACAAGAAAAGAAAAGACATTTATTCACTAGCGAAACAAAAACGCAAAATAACAACAAATAGTTGAGGATCAACGATCAGCTAATGACTGCTTTCCGTCGCGCCAGCACACCGGCTGTCAGAGAAGCAAATACTGCCTATATCTGTATCAAGGCTGATCGCTATAATCTGAGTTTTTCCTTTCTGTACTAGAGAGAGTTGCTCTGGGGGTGGGTAAGGGCCTACTTCAGCAAATTGTTATATTTTGGGGGTGATCTGCGCCAGCGTTATAATGCGTCATAAGTGGTGGTTGGGGTTAAAATTAGAATTTTTGACGTAATATAGGTCTGATATGTCAACGGCCACTAAGCTATGTTAGGCTGTTATCCGAGGTTGTTCGTCAATAATTATTGCTAGATCCCTCAGTGGCTATGTAAATTCAAGAAATATATATCGTACACTTCACAAGTGCGGCCTACGCATGTGCCCCCTGCAGGCCGGGGAACTAAGAACTGGCTTGCAATCCACAGCTCCCCGGGCGAGTCGTAAAAGGCGACTATAGAAGGGGGAGAGGTTCTGTGCCGGCTTCTTTGCACAGAACCGGACTGAAGAAGTGACTGACGAAGTCAAACTTGCACGGGCCAAACCTGGGAATGGGTTTCGTTAAGTGCCCATAATCCCTTAATTGGTGTTAATTACTCGTCACGCGTAGGCCTAGGTCTGTAATAATCTATATGCACAGCTGTAGTACGTAAGTGCGCGGTGTCACGTGTCAATCAATAGTGGTAGTTCTACCCTGGTCTTGTGCTGGCGCTTGAGTCGTCCACGTTTGGTACACGTATAATAAATAACAATCTACATTAGGCTATATTGCACCTCGGACTGACGGATGCGCATTGTTCTGCATTGTAAGCGTACGTGTTGCCAAAGAGTCCGGGGCTATGGCGACCGTATGGATGTCGTTAAGCGGCGTGAAGAAGTAAGGAGTCCACAGCAGGTCTGTGCTGCCGTACTAGCCAGACTCACTGACACGACTGCGTGCATGGTCCACTGGACCTGCAGTGCTTGCTCGTCACGGATAGCTGCAGCGAATAATTGAGCGCGCAATAATTGCTGGCAATTATTGCTGGCAATAATTGCCAGCAATTATTGCGGGCAATAATTGCTGGCAATTATTGCGGGCAACTATTGCTGGCAATTATTGGTAATCATACTTAATCATGCAATATAACTAATGATAGGCTACTTCATCCTATGGCGCTTCATAGACGTATGAAGTAGGTCCAGCGCAATAGCCGTGTTTGAAACTTGAAGAAAACTACTAGTATCCCTGTATGCCTATGTATGCGTAAACTCACTGCACTGCAACGACGTTTGATCAAGCCTAGTCTTATCAACAGATCTTGTAGACATGCAAAATTAATACCCACGTGTTTCTTTTTGCAGTTGGAGTTCATAGTTTGCGCGCGGACTTGTTTCTTGGCCTCCAACATCGTATACATTTTTTGTAAATGCTAATACTTTATTGGTATAAATACCCAATAAACTGTATGACGGAAAGACTTGCAGTCTTCGAAAGACTTATTCGAAAGCTGGATTATCTCGTTCGCGTGTCTGCATTATTTATTTATTATAGGGCCTGTGAGTCGTACCTGTCGGAAGAAGTCGTCTTGGAAGACGTGCACTCCTACAAACCCCGAATAGCCGCATAACGGCCAGTCCTAACATACGTAGGTCTGGATTAGCCCGAATAGCTTCATAAATTTTCTTAGTACACGCATTCAAGTCTTACGCTGCGATTGATAGTGAACGATTCAATATATTATATATAGTAGATCTGTAATAATAGACTATAACGTGCAGCATTAAATATTCGAACACTAGGCCTGCAAATCAAAATCGTCAAACCAAAATAATTATGGAGGGTTATCGTTATGATGCGTGCGAAGGCTACGTCGACACCGCTCAACGAACCTGTGAGTATTACTACGCGTACACACGTAAGCCCTAAGATGCACAGAAATACATGTAACTCGGAGGCTGCAGTTAATTTAAATATACACGGGCCCTACTAGTTGCCGATGTCAAATAAAGTAGGCTATTCGAAAGTGCGTATTTATCGGCAAAAATCTCTGAACGTGGCAGGGACGTCAAGGTAATTGTTGGAATCGAGTAATGTTTTCTCGATACTTTCCGCGTGAAAGAAAATGATTGCTTAAAGATGTGTTAATTTGATTCCGGCTGCCAGCCCCGTAAGTTACGGATTAACCCTAACCTAACCCTAACAGATGCAATAAAACCCTAACCCCTAGATGCAATAAAATTGGACTTTTCACGTGGTGTAGGCCTATAGGCTGTACATAGGCTATCTTGTTTTGATTCTCTGCCATTTGAACTAGGTTGCTGGATTCACAATGAACTATTTCATTGACTGGCTTATAATATTGATCCGTTCCAAGTGGCGTCGACTCAGTCAAACATCAAGTGTGAATCAGTTTTGAATCCAGCATGCAATTTTAATTTGGATTACGGTTTATATTTGCGCTTCATAGATGTGACATTGTATTCGACTTGTATTCGAATTATAATAACCACATACTATTTTTCTAGACCAATTGTTACTAAATAAATTGAATTGTTTGCCTTTCCACACTAGTCTATAGGCTTTTCCCATGTGCAGCCTGTAGGCCTATCGGTGCATCACGCCTGTAATCCTGTAGTGTGACGAGAGCAGCTGAAGGAAACGTTTTCTTAGACAAAAAATAATTTTTGGGGGGGATATTGAGTGCCAGTGTGATTTGTGCAGGGTTCAACGAGTGCTACATAGCCGGGGATCAACTGGCCAACGACAGACAGTTGGGTTCGAGCAACACTCGTCTTGTACAGCAGCTGACGCGCCAAGCGTCTGACATCGCAGTTACGCGTCCAATGTGTTACGTCACAACTCACATCAAGCCCCAAGCGCCTGACGTCACAGCGCCCATTACTCGTTCAATGCGTGACGTCACTAGTCCAATGCCGCACCTAGTGCCTCACACCACAGTGCACGCGACGCTTCAACGTTGTGACGTCATTGATCCGATGACGCGCCAAGCCGCCGACTCAACGGAAACAGCTACACACCGATCTTCTGACGTAATTTTCGCGCCGATGCGTCAGTGCTATGGCGTCACGACTGACGTCAGCGCTTATGACTGGAATTCACTGCAGAAGAGTTCGCTGGAATGGGAGAGCTGGAGTGGAATGGGAGAATGGACTGAAACTTACATACGCCCAACTGCCTGTTCACTAGATGGAGTGTCGTCCATTGCACAACTCAGTGCAAGATGGCAGCAGCGGCACAGCAGCGACGTCACGATGACGTCACAACGCCTTGACTGCAGCGTGGGCGTGGATGACATTCAGCGCAACCAAGAGCCGAGCTACGACGCGTATTGCCGCACAACGCAACAGAATCACTGCTACTTTCAGCAGCTTCAGACGCAGCAGCTGCAGCAGAAACTTTATCACCGGCAGCAGTCGCAGCAGCAGCAGTGGCTGCAGCAGCAGTCGTATCAGCAGCAGCAGTATCAGCATTGGCAGCAGAAGCAGCAAAGCAGTGTAATACTTTCAAATCATAACCACATCTTCAACAATTTTCATGCGTATACGTCATGCACCTCTGCTCGCCCTATTTCTCAAATCGCTGTCGGACAGAACTCTCTCTCATTCCCATCGATCCCTCCCCTCCTCGATATCGAGTCAGGGGTCCACCCGAACCACGTCGACGACACTAAATACTGGGACCTCACTCCGACAGACCAGAGCGCTACGAGAACGGTCAGCGACATCTCTGATGACTTTGCCAACCACACCCCGACACGCGCTTGTTCGGTTCTCAACCCAATAATTTATTCAGATGCTGCCACTTTGCACCATTGGACACCGGAGACTGCTGGTAGAATAAATAAGAAACTGAAAGCGGCAGCAAAGATAAACAAGAACTTGGCAGCTGATATGAATACGAAGAACCTGGAAGAAGCAACGAACGTGAAAAGCCAGGAAACAGATGTAAATGAGAAGCAGAAAACAGAAGTAAAGATAGAAAGCTGGGAAACGGATTCAAAGACGAAAAGCGTGTTCTCGAAGAAGCCACCTGTTCTCCCAGACACGACCTCTGTCAGGAGACCTAGGACCAGGTTTAGTCGGGAGCAGCTCGAGGGCCTGCAGCGCGCTTACGCTCGCAGCAAGTTCAACACAACGAAGGAGAAGGAGGGACTTAGTGCTGGGCTCGGGTTGAGGCCGGGAGTCGTCAAACTGTGGTTTCAGAATAGGAGGGCGGCAGATGTCAAAGCGCGGGGCAGGGCTGGGCAGCAGCAGTGGGGGCCGCAACAGTGGGAGCAGCAGCAGTGGAAGCAGCAGCAGCAACAGCAGCAGAAGCAGCAGCAGTAGTAACAGCAGCAGCAGCGAGACTGAGGATTAGCAAACTTGTTAGAAATGTGATGAAGGATATGGAGGATTTGATCTCAGGGGAAGAATGGCATTTATTTCATAGTTAGGATTGTTATTTTGATACATTTTTGTGGACGTTCTACCAGTTATTTTGATGCATAATATTGTACTGTACATAAGACATGTTATCTTGGCAACTTTATTCTGTTATATCTATATGTACTTCTTCTGTAGCTTCACATTTTTATGTTTATGTGGCATGCTAAATTGTTATGCTAAATTGTTATGCTTTTTAATTGTATAAATTTTAATGAGGTTCACAGCTAAGCAGCTCAAATTTGCAACTAGGCTGCGTGGGTTTAAGTTTAGTCGAAATGGTCATTTTGTTTGACGAAACATGCAGTGGATTGAATAAAAATGAAACGAAATTAGATTATGTTCACATAAAAAATAATCTCTTAAGGGTGACTGAAGATGGAATCTAGCTCCATGGTATGTTGCTAGATGGAGCCAGAAGCAATTGGTCTATAATAAAACCAAGAAGCGCCTTGCAGAGTAGGATTCCCTTTCCGACAACTTTTTGAAACAATTGTTGCATACTAAACTTGACGTAGCCTCTTTAATACATAGTGCATGCGAAATAACTGCAGTGTCAGCGGTGACTGTTTCTTAACTCAGTCTACAATCAAAAATATTTCTCTACAACAGATATAACTACGACAATGCACACACACATATAAAATGATACGAGTGAGCTCAAAACGCGAAGCTTCCACTACATCAGCACGACACATTGTACACTCAAAACGACCGAAATCTACGACCGTAACAACTTAAATAATGTCAAGGCACAGTTTCAGCAACAAAAAATAACTGGCGACTAGCAACGCTTCAATTTTATATTTGCATATACAGTGGGCTTACCTTTAATGTCGTCACTGCGTTATGAATATTAAAGTAAATTCAGACACGGCCTCGCAGTCACAAACACACTTCGAAAAAATCTCAGTGACTAAGCAAAAAAGTTTTTTTTATATAATACTGACGAATGTAATCATCAAGATTCGGGTGTATACAAAAATCATTTGAGACCGGGGCCTGTTTCTCAGAGTTTTTGTAACTTTAAGCCTAAACTTAATCCTAAAAACGATTTGAAAAAAATTAAATCAAACCGCCGACCACTATTACGTCATCATTCGGTTTATTGCGAGTGGCGCCGTGGCAGTACGGAGTTTAAAATAACTAAGACTAAAATTTGCATAAGATTTTCTTAAGAACTTCTTAAGACTAACATTTGCCGAGGAAGTTTTGAGTAACAGGCCCCTGCTCTTTGTGGGGCAACACTAACTGGCAATGCAACTTTTTAAACTTCATTAATCCGCTTGCTTTGTGTAAGAAACACGACGTCATCAAAGCAAGACTTAACATGCGCAACGTCATTGTTACAGAGCACTGGCATTAAATGCAGCAAACATGATACCTCATTGATTTTTGCAGCATTATAGTGATGAAAAATAATGAAAAAGGCTTCAATATAATAGCGCCATGCCAGACAGACTCATCAGGCTCGCTGCGTGTCGAGGAGGAAGCTGGGGTGGATGCTTTGCTTCGCAAGGTCACAAAGTCGCAGTCGCAAAGTCGCAGGGGTTAAGAATTAAACTTATTCCAACGCCAGTAGAAACTTGCGTGTAATGTCTCGCACCTATGTATATCTAAGCCATAATACATTTTGCGCAATCCAAGCTTAGGTTTAATTTCAATCAATTTTTCTGCTAAAATTTGCCAAAACACGCCAACGCACAAAACATACAACACAAAAAAATAGCCAACCGCCATTATATCGTCTATTCGGTTAATGTCCAGGCTTTCAGACATTTATGCCCTTTTGAAGACCCCAGAGCTGGGTTTTTATGACCAGATGCCCTTCCTGTCACCAACCACATAAAAGGCACAACACTGTACAATCAATTGGACGGGTTACTTCAGCAGGTCATGTCTGCTCGAGTGTTCTATACACAGCAGCACGAATGCATTGTTACACGCAAACCGATTGGCCGCCCGCAACAAGCCTTGCTCGTTCTGATTGGCTGGCTGGATTAGGCCACGCCCACTCAGCTCGCTGGCCAGTCCGTCCTCCAGTCTGCTGGCACTGTGCCAGCCCCTGCAGAACGAGTCTTGTTGTCCCCCAGAACTGGCACCGTGCCAAACCACTTTGTTGGGCCTGCAACCAAGAAATGGACACAAGGATTGTAAATTCAATCCTCATGATTGCAGTCGACAGCCTCATGATTGCAGTCGACAGCCTCATGATTGCAGTCGACAGCCTCATGATTGCAGTCGACAGCCTCATGATTGCAG
>JAQIWG010000410.1:0-34874 GCA_034695025.1 Chamaedrilus cognettii
CAAGCTTTGAGCATATTTTCAAGAGGCTATCCTTGGCCTGCGCCCCTGCAATGGCCATAGCCAACTACAAGGGTCAGCATGGAAACAGTGGCGGGCGAGCTATAGGGTACACTGGGGTAGCCTAGCTCTGACAAGATTGAACCTGAAAAGGGGGAGGGAAGCTTGCTCGACACTGTGGCCAATGTTTACAAATTCTAGAATGTTCTACATTCTAGCATATGGAAGGTCATTGTAGAAAAGGGCCCTGCGGCCTCTATGGTATCGCCCGTCACCCCTGATCACGGTAGTCAACAGTAGGCAACAAAGGGGGATCGGCACAAACTTGCAGGGAAAGGCAAAACGGCCCTTGTCAATATTCTGTATCCCTAGCGGTCTGAATTTGGAGACGAACAGTCAGACGTCTGCTGTCAAAGTTAGAGTGTTGTTGAGCTAGTATCGTGTTCTGTAGCATAATAAATATTGAACTGACTTATACACAAACTGACTCTTATCTCAAATAGGGTACAGAGCTACATTAAGAACACTAGAGTAGGCCTAATCTTAAAACAAAAGAACGATCAAGAAGTAGGCCTGTAGCTATAGAGACACTGAACTGAACTTTAAAATAAGAGCTAAATTGGTACCAGAGCCGCAGCAAGCGGAGTGGCGCACTGCCATTAACTAGCGTCCCCACAAAAACTCAAATAGGCAAAACTAGCCTAGACAGATTAACGTTGGTACTGGCTCATGCCGCAAAACAAAGGGGCAAAAATAGGCCCCAGGGCAGTTCACAACAATAATATTACATATTTAGATTACATCATAGCTGGGTTTAAAAAATAATATACATAGAACAGCTACAATACAAAAATAGTTAGTGAATAGATTTAGAACACATATTTGCCAGTGACGGCGACAGACGTTATGCTTGGGGGCTTAATTGGCATTAGTTTGGGGGAGCCAAAATCCTTTCAAAATGCCAACGAGAACATGAACAAAGTCGTAAACATTTTGCTAAAAGGGTTATAAATTAATTACTATAAAATATTGTCAATTTGTCATTTCTCAGCCTTTTAACAACTTAATAGAAAATTCTTAAATTTAGCTCAACTCTTAACATAGGCCTACCGTAACGTAATCTAAATAAAGACAAGAAAATCACCAACACAATTGTCTTGCAAATACTACAGCCCAGCCCTCTACTTCAATTTCAACCTGCATATAAAGAGTGCGTAGCATCCATTCTGCGGGTCGGCCCCTAGACAAAGCTCCGGTCTGCAGCTGCTCCCTATCTCCGACAGCTCGCAGTCCGCGATCCAATCAGATCGCACTCGGACGACATAGCGTTCGTCGGTGTGGAGGAGACCACAGAGAGAGGACAAGCAGAGAGATACCTCTCTCATATTCTCCTCTGCGTCCATTAAATCTCTCTATGCACCAGCTGATGGAACAATCTGAAGAAAAGCCCAAATTTTTTCAATATTTAGTTATTCTTCAGTAACATGCATAATCTCGAGAAAGTATTTAAATTTAAATGCATCGAGGTTCGAAGAACTAAACGCAAAACAAGACAACACATTACATCATCATCATCATTTTCACTTTTCTGGTCAATTTTCCGTGCTAGCACAGGTTGGACGCATGTGGCCACGGACCCTCACATGCCCTGACCCCACGAAGGGTATACGGAGGTGAGAGGCCGTCAGGGGGGGCAATCATCAAGCCGACACTCCCAATCCATTTCAGCCATGATGACATCGGTCCAGAGTCCGCATACAGGGGCCTTCTCAAAATAGGGCTTGCAAACTCTAGCTCTACCTCCACAGCACCATAACCTAGCAGTTAGTGACCCTAACGCAGTTCAAACCCCAACTTGCTAGCCTTAATGCAGCCTGCCGTTTTGGTACCTCTGGCACAGAATATAGAAGTAAGAGTATTATTGTTTATCAGGGGGCTCATTTACGTAGATATCTTACGACAATCTTAGTCGTAAGATTGTCCTAAGGGAATCTTTGGCAAATCTTATCTTTTTTATTGGAAACTCCGCGCGGTCGCGCACAAACCGAATGATGACGTCACGGCGGTCGGCGATTGGATTTTATTTGTTTTAAATTTCAGTTAGAATAAGAGTTCAGAAAATCTTAAGAAACGTACGTAAATGAGGCCCCGGGTTTATATTATATTTTATTATATCATACTATGTTATA
Organism: Chamaedrilus cognettii; assembly: GCA_034695025.1. Lineage (NCBI taxonomy): Eukaryota > Metazoa > Annelida > Clitellata > Enchytraeida > Enchytraeidae > Chamaedrilus > Chamaedrilus cognettii. The sequence continues at coordinate 2,187 of JAQIWG010000410.1, forward strand.
GCCATAGATTCAAAGATGAGTTATTCATTTCAGTAAATTGAGTATCATATAAATGACACAACAACTAATATAACATAATACAGCCACACGAAACTCACGGAGCTAGCCGCCAGAATCATCAAAGGCCCATCAGAAAAGTAACACATTTAAATGTAGCCTAAAATCATACCTCTTCAAAATTAATCCATTGCCAATTCAACACGGATCTAGCGTTAGACATTTGTCAACGATTGCATGCGATAGAAAGCTCTAGGCTACTACTCAATATGCGCGGAATGCGCGGACTCCAAGGCCCACAGCCTTAAGCCTAGTAACTCCCTAGCCTACACACAAAGCTGCAAAACACCTATACATAATTGCATGCCATACAGGAAAACTACTCTACTTTAAATTGCTTTACAATTTCAATTAAATTACTTTAAATGCTATAAATGCTATATACATTAAATATCTATAGTTTATCGTTACTAATGCTGTCAGAACTTTTGTTAGAATTTAGTACAAAAAATGACTGATAATGACGCGGATAAAATACACTCTGCTAGACAATTAGAACAAATTGTCAAACAGTAAATAATCAATATTGTTACACTACTTGAGCTTTCAAATACAAAAAGAGATTTGCCTGCAGATCCTCTACATATCGCGGGATCAGCCGTCGTAGCACACCGCGCATCGTCAGCAGAAAGGTCGCAGCACGCACCGATGTACTCAATGACGAACGTTGAGAGAATTCCGCTTGGACACCAGCACCAGTAAGCGCAACGAGAAGCCAGAGATGTGCAGCGATGCAGATCGATCTGTGCACCATGTCGCAAACACCTGAAAATAGATAGCTCGGGCGCTGTGTCACACACAGCACAAGTCAGACAGTGAAAAGAAAATATAAATTGGTTGTCAAAAATACTGCTACAGATAAACATCGAGAGGATCCACTAACAGCAATAAAATCTAAAATTTTCTCTTTAACCTCAACTTGACTTGTGACATGACCTGCCAAACCTTACACTGTAACAAATGCTAACCTACTCAGAAAAATTTATAGTTGGCCCACACAGCATCCGTAGTTTGAGCATGTGCTTAGTGCTCTGAGAGTTTAAGGGCCGTGTATAGTTTAAAAGACTATCACAACCCGGCTTTGCGAAGCAAAGAAAGGCTCCACATTCTCAAGTCACCTTTTACGACTCGGTTTGTAGCTTTGGGCTGCAATACAATTCCCTATTCCCCGACTTGCAGGGGACAGTTTGAGCACGCGTATGTGCACTGTTGCATTCTTGGACTCTCAGTAGTCTGGAAGTGGACTGCATTCCACAAAACAGGCAGTAAAGATTTTAGTTTCGCTGACATTTGCAGTGAAAACAAAATCCTGTTGTTCTGTGGCAGTCCTTGACTCTCGGCAGTCGTGCAAATGGATCCCTTTCCACAAAACTGGCAATAAAAATGTTAGTTTCGCTGACATTCGCCCCGTGCCATATACATGCTCAAAAAAACTTGTCTTAAATGGACACAATGTGCACAAGAAGCGTTCGTAGTTTGAGCATGTACATTACAGAGAGCAACTGACAGTGAAAATATCACGTTTATTTCCAGACTTGTGTCTGTAAAACCATCCACGACAGATTCAAGTGCCTGCAAAAAAAGACAGGAATCTTACTTTCACTTCTAACTGATTTGCATCCTATACTTGCTTCAATAACTTGTCTTAAATGGACGTTAAATGGTTCGTACTTCGAGCAAATATACGATACAAAGCAACTGGCAGTGAAAACAAAATCCTGTTGTTCTGTGGCAGTCCTTGACTCTCGGCAGTCGTGCAATGGATCTGTTGTCGAAGATAGGACAGTTACCATTGGGGCAAACAGTAAAGATTAACCACAGGGACATTTTAAAATACTGTTGATGTAGCTGATCGTACTATAGCGTCACTGTCCCGTACGGTATTGGGCCGCCTGTGCGGTGCGCTGCGGTGTTGAAACGCACGCGAAAAAAATCGTCGGAGGATTGAGAATGCATCGGAGCTTTATAAAATGACAGTCGCGTAAGCAGCAAAAATGCCGCGCTTCTGTATATCAAGCCCTTGAAATAGAAACCACTTTCCTCTACCACATTGACGGCCGAGGTCAGCGTTCAGCATTCCGGACCCCTAGCCCTTAACTCTCAACAGAGGAAGGATGAATTGTGCTTAACTATTTGCAATGAATTAATTAATTAAATCTCATCTGATGCTATAGCTATAGCAAACTTATACTGACCCTATCTATTATCTATCATATTATATATCGCGGCTTGCCGTAGAATTCAATGACTAGGATGGACCAAAAAGTTAGGAATGTCAAAAATTAGTTAAAATTAGACAAAATTAGGATTGAGTACGGTACTTTCGCTCGTTTTTTGCCTTAGATCACGTGATCAAAACTGCAAGAGTGCAACTTGTCACTTGCGGTTATATCGTCGGCGAATCGCCGACGATATAACCGCAAGTATAATTATGCCGGCTTTCCTGGCGTTGGAAAAGTTTTTTTCTTTTTTTGTGCACTGCAAATAATCATTAACTTTTGGTAGTTAGAGACAGTGTGTAGCACACAAGGGCTATACAGTCCAGTTCTGTGCAAAAGAGCCGGCACAGAACCGCTCCCCTTCTTTATTCGCCTCTTACGACTCGCCCGGGAAGCTCTGGGCTGCAACCAAATTCTTCTATTTTTAATTCACGAAATAAATTTCGTGAATTAATTGCATTCAGTGATAGCGACCATTGAGTTAGATGGAATATCCCTAGATTGTGCGTGATTAGCAGGATGACATTCTTGTAAGGATTTTGTAGTGTAGTATTTTGATGCTCGATTATGATAGGGTTTAGGTCTGTACTTTTCAAGCAGCTAGCTATTGACTTTTAGAGTTTGGCAAGGATCGTATAGTGTTTTAGTTTGTCTTGTTGTATAGTTGAATAATTTATTTTGTTTAATTTAGTGAGACCGATTATATACTAACTCAATAGTAACACCGGAAGTGCTTTAAAGAGAACAAAAGTGAAATGAGACTGGTCCGGGTTTTACCCTGTGATTTTACCCATCTCTGATTTTCTAGAATTGAATGTACTGGACATTACCGTGGGTTTCCCTTCACAATCTATCACTAAGGCAATAAAGCGAAAGCGTTCAGAATTTTGTCGCATATTCATTTGACTCAAAATTTTGTGTCATTTTCATTCAATTCGGAGATTCAGAACACGTCAGATGTTTGTCTAAATCTGTGACGGACTCATTTGGAAGCCCCTCCCCCCCCGCCGGGGTTTGCATGGCTCGCTAGAGGCCGGGCGGACGGGAGCAACTAACGGAGACTGAGGTTGGTTTGGTTTTCACTTTTGTGCCTTAAATACCTTTTAAAATTTTTATGTGTGGCAAGAGGTTTTAAAGCAACTTTTGACTATTTTTGTAACCGAAATGATGTTCCGGAACTTTCATAGAGCCTGCGATACGTGCGCCCCAGTTAGTGTGAGTTGCTTGAAAAATGTGGCGAATCGGCAAGAACCTTTTGCTAATGGATAATTCTAAAATTTTCTTCTGAACGCCAAAAGGTAAAAAAATGTGCTTCAGTACCCCCCTACCAGTGACTAGATTGGCTAGGGAGCTAGAGCTTTAAGAGCTCAGCGATTATATAGGCCCTAGGCCTATACCTTTTTTCCCCCTGCTTTCAAGATTAGCAGGTATAATATATATATACGATGTAGTGAATTGATCAGTTTTAGATCTATACCGAATCCATAGCTTGTTGCTTCTGACTTTGAAAACAGGATATTATGCTTGGATACTTTATGCGCCATATCAAATGAAACGAACGCAATTTGCTTTTAGTCGAATTATGTGCATCGCCTTTATTCAACGCAGTTTGATAATGAGAGGATTATTATTGATCGACCCACATCGATTAAAATCCAACTTGAGTTTGAATGATGGTAGGGCCTTCGTAAAGGAATATTTGATTGAATAATGTTAGGGCTTAGGTAAAAGAATATGTCAATATTTTGCTGAAAACTAAGAATTGGAGATTGGGATTATGATCATCAAAGCTTGTCCATACGCATAGCCACCCCAGCTCTAAAGTACGTATGCTTTGGCCTCTCACCCCCTTTCCACCCGTATTCACGTAAGCGTACGCTTTGGTTCTATGCCCCCCCTTGTGTAGGTAATTGGTGGGCGGCCGCTTAAAGCTGGATTGACTTGACGACAATATATATTATGCATACTTTCTGCGCACGTGTGCTATAGTAGTTTTATTTTATTGTTCTTTTATTTAGGCCAAGTTTATTTCTGCGCGTGAAGCGTGATATTGCTGGATAAGTAGTAGGCGCATATTGTGTGCATATATTTTGAGTTCTGAGTTAGATCAAATCCTCAAAATATGGCTTTGCTTGCTCTGCGATGATTGCATTTTACATTTTTTATTTATTAGCTTTATGCTATATAATCATTCTATGTATTTCATTGTCCACATGGCTTCAGTTTTCCATTAGCGGCATAGGATGCTCTTACCAAATGTAATTAATATTTGGTTGCAGTAAATGATTAGAATAAAAACAAATCTCATCTGCAAAATATAGCAATTTGCCAGAAAATGGCAAAATGGATGATTCATTTCTAATCATCCAAGATCGACATTTGATCAAATTTACTTTCTATTTATTTAAATAAAGTGTTGCATATTCCTATACGCTATAACATGTTGAATACGCATGCTAGCTTTATCAAACTCTATTTAGATGACCATATACGAATCGCGCCCTTCGCTTATTTGAGAGATATTCTCAGATTCTCTTAATGATGCAATAATGATAATTAACGAAGCTGTGAGCTGTGTGCATGTATGTCTATTGGTCAGTGCACTGATATTTGTGCCTTCGTGAACTATGATTACATGAGACTTGGTGCTAGTGCATGAGCTGCGTATTGCAAACTGGCTCGGGCGCAGGGCCCGATCTGGGTCTTGAAAAAATTCGCTAAAAATTTGCCAAAAGACTTTTTCCGCCAGGCCATACTTATTTCGCCAAATTTGTTACACATTTGTTCTCTTCGGGTGCAGTGGAATATAATGGAATCAAACTTATCGCTCTGTTCATAACCACAGAGCCAGTAATTGAGCTTCTATGAAGAAAGGATGAACAGAAAATTCGCCAGAGGCTTTCACCAAATTGAAAGACAAATGGCCAACGGCCAAAAATCTTTTTTACCAATTTTAGCAACTGTGCCGGCGGATCAGGACCTGGTCAGGCGTACTGTGATTGCCTCTGGGTTTATAACATCATGTTTGTATACATCCTACAGGATATACATCCTAGTTTATGCCATAATATGTGTTTGGAATGTTTTGGGAAAGCGCTTATGTTTGTAATGTAACCTATAAGCGTTGAGCTCTATTGGACAGCATTCTTAACGCAGCTGGGCTATCAGAAAGCACATAATTACAGATTTTTTGCTATATTCATGCCATTGTACTTTTGCTACAAACCTTTCAGCATTACTAATAATTTTAAAGCAGGTATAATTTTAGTGGAAAAAGGACTTGAGGAAGGGCAAAGCATGATACGCGAGTGCGAGGTGTGAACAGAGAGCTGGTGAAAGCTTGGCAGCTGTGACGGAGTCACATCGTGGGAAACGTCCAACCTGTTCTAGCGAGAAAAATTGAATATTAAACGTTATGATGATCATATATATTGCTATTTGCTTCATTTACTCCTTTAAAAACTGACTTCTTTCAAGGTTATCGATGCTTTTTGTTAATTGTTGTGTTGTTATATAAGTTGCATTTATTTTTAAATAATCATTTAAACGGTTAAACAATTTTAAAACAATTCTGTACAACAGCCCATCGTTGAGGGAGATTGGTCTGATGGACATTGGAAAGGGTGCGAGTGGGGATAGTGCCGATACACAAAAAGGTAACGAGTGCTCACTTTCTGCACAGCTTAAAATTAACTAAACTAACCACCTTTTTATCGTCTAATCTGTTAATGTCCATGTTTTCACACAGGTTTAGACGTTGCGCTCTGATGACGACTGCTGGAACTGAGTTTTCTCGGCCGGTTATCCTTCCCGACGCCAACTAAATATATAATTATCTGGCACGGGGTTAGCAGCTAGTGACACTTTTGTGTTCAACAGCCTTGCTGAAGGGCCTGTAACGCATGGTTTCATAGTTGCCAGCGCGGGAACTTGAACTCTTGTCCTGGACTCGAAGTCCGGCGCCTTAACCACTACACCACAGCGCCTCGCCTCACTTTCTGCACAGTGTTGTTTACAAGGAACATTTCCACTGAGCTTTTGCTGTTCGAAACAGTTTCAAAATTTAGTGTCGATATTGCAGTGTTTCCCATCAAATTGTCTGAATTTCAATATCACGTTGCTTTCAACTTGTGAATTTGTAACTCGCTATTGCGGGTGACGAGTGCTTCTAAGTGTATGTTGGTTTTAGTTATATCTTTCGTGGCCTAAGTGGGTGTCTATTTAATATGCATGTTAGACTTTAAACTCATTCAGTCACTTTCTCATTAGCCTGTAGCCTGAATTCTTTATCTTTCTTCGCTGCGTTTTTTTTTACGTGAGTGGTACATAAATCTTGTATGATAGATAGAAATACCATTGTCCTACATAGGTATAAGTTTTCAGCCAGCTGATCCTTCAGCTTACACCCCTTGCAAGCCGGGGAACATAGAATTTTCTTGCAGCCCAGAGCTCCCCGGGCGAGTCGTAAAAGGCGACTAAAGAAGGAGTAGCGCTTCTGTAGTGGCTCTCGTTTTGTACAGAATCGGACTGTAATAGTCTTTGTTACTACGCACGGTCGTTAAACTACAAACCCCCCCTCCTCTTTGGTTTAAATTTTGATTCAAAGTCTGTTTTAATAAAAAAATTGAGTTTTATTCCAAATGAAAATTTTCCTCATGATTTTTATTCAGTTTATGATGAAGAAATAATTGCTGTGAGGAATTGCTTTGAAACATGCTTTCAAATTGTATTTCTAGCTTTATTTGTGCTGATACAATTGTTAAAATGTAACCTTATATAATTTTTGAAATGCTTTTAAGTTTAAAAAAGGAACACCACAATGAGGCGCGTTGATGTAGTAGTTAAGGCATCGGACTTCGAGTCCTAGAGGACCAGGTTCAAGTCTCCACGCTGGCAACCATGAAACCGTGCGTTTCAGACCCTTCAGCAAAGCTATTAAACACACTGGTGTCACTAGCTGTGAACCCCGTTCTAGATAATTATTTATTTGGTTGACGTTAGCAAGGGCATCCGGCTGTAAAAGCCAAGCTACGGCAGTCCTGATCAGGGCGAAAACGTGCAAACCTCTGTGAAAACGTGGACATTAACAGATTGCACGATAAAAGGAGGTTGGTTAGTTACTTAGTTTAAAATTGCTTGCTACATGTTAAAATTGTTGTCTTGTTATTGGTTGCTACATGTTAAAATTGTTGTCGATTGCTACATGTTAACATTGTTATCGATTGCTACATGTTAACATTGTTATCGATTGCTACATGTTAACATTGTTATCGCTTGCTACATGTTAACATTGTTATCGATAGCTACATGTTAACATTGTTATCGATTGCTACATGTTAACATTGTCATCGATTGCTACATGTTAACATTGTCATCGATTGCTACATGTTAACATTGTTATTGCTTGCTACATGTTAACATTGTTATCGATAGCTCATCGATCTGCAACCTTCAGATACCTTAAAGATTATGTCAGTCTGAAACTCTGAAGCACTAATCAACCGTGGGTTATATTACAGTAGGCTATTGAGCATTCAGTCTTGTGGTATTTATAATTATGGTTCTAAATCACCGTTGATTGGTCATTTAGTATGTTAGCTGGCTCTGCTCCTACTATCTTGATGATATTGCAAGGTCACTTTATGCCTGCAGTACGGACCTCAAGTGTTGTTTGATGGTCTTAATTCTAGATAAACAGATAACAGTGGCTAACAAATATCTAGTAGGCTATGTGCTATAAATGTATATGGCGCGGAGTAATCCCTCCCATATGTATATTTGGACGTATTGGTGGAGTCATTCCGTTTCTGTATTCCGGCTGTGCGACCAAATATTTAGGTGTTTAACGGGATATTGATCTGATAACACTGCGCGTAACGCGTGCAAATAATGTCTGGCAGTCGAGTATTTAGGGCTCAATGTCAGCCTTCTTGAGAAGCTCTTCGGTGCCTTGACCTAACATAATATACCTTAAGTAACGCGTTACGTTTATCTTTACGTAGCATACATACCCAACGTAACACGTTACATTTACCTCTACGTAATATACACACCTTACGTTACTTTTACCTTTGCGTATCATACATACATCTGAAATTAATCCGACCGTCCTCAAACCGGGGGAATCCAATAATTAATTTGCAGCCCATATGACTCCTCTGGCACGTATAAAAGGCAACTAAGGAAGAGGACGCTGGGGTATTTGCTTGTCTCCGCGGCATTGAACCTGACTGGATTAGCCGTACACTCGGTTCTTAAATTCTCAAAATTTTCAAATAAATCTCATTAATTGCTAACAAGTTGTAGGGTGGCATGGCGCATGGTAGCAAAATGAGTTTTATGCTCTAATCATTGTAACTAGTTTAGCATTAAAGTGGCGCTTGTGTAGATCTACTGCCGTGAGGTTAAACTACTTTTAAGAAAAATGTATTGTTTAGTATTTCTTACTTTTAACTGGTGTACTTGACCACAGTTTACGGAAGCGTGAAAGGGCCGCGTTCAGTTTTTTATTTTTTTTTATTTGAAGAATTTTTTCTTTTCGGCTGCTATCAAAGAATATTGATAGGCTTTTCTACAATACTGACGCCGATTCACAGAAAAATGCTCTGCAAATTCAATTAGACATGGGCCTACCTAATTTAAAGTTCTAAATTAATTTTATTTGTTTACTTTAGTTTGAGTTCCATATGGTAGGAAACTTTTGGTATTACGTGTCTGTCTGTATTTAATCGGCAGCAGCGGCAGCGGGTGGGACAGCCGAAGATTTCAAGGATCCCGCTGCGTGTTCGGAGGAATTTCTGGAGAGTTTCGTCATCCTTGACTCTCCAGGACAAAGGCAATCAAAGGCAAGGCTCTGCACACGGTGCAAACAGAACATGCTCCATTTGTGCGTGTCAGTCATTTGTTTTAATGCGCCCGTGCAATAATTAATCGTAAACATTATGAACATTTCATTCCTGAGATTTTAGATCTTTGTGATGCTGAAGTTGGAGTGCTCATCGTAATTTCGATATTAGGTTTTTGATTCAAAGCTTGAAGCTAAGATAGCTTAAAGCTTGATTAAACGAATAAGCGTAGATAAAAACTTTGGCTAAGGGTTTTACCTTCAAATGGGAGAAAATGTAATCCATTGGCAAAAACAACTTTTTTGCCAAATTGTTGCGATTGGCCAATCAAGCTTTGCTCATTTCAAAGTAATTCTTGATTATAAAAATTACCTTTTAGGGTATTAACCTTTACATATCACTATTTAAGAAATAATTAATACACTCGTGTACCGTACAATAAAAAATTGCTACATGTTAAAAATAAATTTGGAAGGCTATTGAAAGTCCTACTTACCCTATTTATGAAAAAAAATTAGCATGACAGTTCAATGATATATTTATGGAAACATAATCATGGCAATGATCTAAAATGTAGGCGTACACATGTAAAAATAGATGTACTGTGGTACGCCGTAATCACCTGTACTGCATGGCAAAAGAGCAGCTTCACAAAGGGAACTGAGTGCTAAAAATTGAAGTGGCGTATAGAGTTAAGTTCAACACAGAGAGTCGCCCCCCCCCCCTGTAATTCTGTAATTGGCAGTCGGGTAATTCCTATATTTTTACAAGTTTGAAACTTGCTGGGCATTACATGTATTGTGTTTGCGTTAGATGGCCGACGCAAAGACTGATGCTGGAAATGACTCGCCACAGGCTGATAGTGGCGCTCAGAGTGAAGCTCTGATGGATGCAGCCAATAGGGAGAGGGAAGAAGAGAGGTATGTAGCTCTTTCTCAACAGCAGTTTTATAAGCCTGTTATTGTTATATGAGCGAGGCGCTGTGCTTAAGTCATCGGAGGTGAGTCCCAGAGACTTAGGTTTGAGTCCCCGCGCAGGCAACTATGAAACCATGCGTTACAAGCCCTTCAGCAAGGCTATTGAATACACAAGTGTCGATAGCTGCTAACCCCGTGCCAAATAGTTATTTATTTGGTTGGCGTCAGGAAGGGCATCTGGTCATGAAAACTCAGATTCCGCAGTCCTCAGCAGGAAGCGAACGTCTAGACCAGTCTGAAAACATAGATATTGATAGCATAGATGACAAAAAAGGCGGATGGCAGGATAGAGGGGGCAATCAATGGGCTGGGGAGGTGATCCGAGATAGAGTTGTGAGGCGGAGATAGAGTTGTTCACCCCTCGTAACTTTGATTCCGTTTTCATCATCTTCTTAAATATATAGTATTGATTTTTTGATTAATTGTCCCTCTTCCGGAGGGCCCCTCAAGGGCTATCCCCGTTGCGCCCCATGGGATCAGGGTACGCGGGTTCTCGTGCCCATGGCTTAAAAGCCATGGGCACTACTAGCTTACCCCTGCCTAGGCAGGGAATTCGGCTGCTAAACTGCAAGTGAGCGTACGGTATGATAATGCAGCAATTGTCTTTGCAGTCAGTACCACCACTACGATCCGGAAGACTTCAACTCAAACACAATGGATGAATTTAGGAGGAGCATTGTTGTTGAAAACGTCCCCAAGGGATACGATCAGAGTGTCAAAGTGCTGCTGGAGAACCCTAATGAGAATGGCGGTGAGATCGATATCTTTCAGCGCCATGGTCCCCACATCTTGGTCACCTTCGTTGACTTTGATGGTGAGAAATGTTGTCAATTTTATTTTATTTTGCTAAGTTTGCATATTTTGTATTTGCATTCTGTACTATCATTGCTGTTCAATGTGACATCATAAAATAAAGGAAGCAATGAGAGTTCTTTGGGCGTGGCCTATTTTTCAGAGCCTTTTTGTGGGTGTGGTGTGGATTTGTCTGTCTGGAAACATAACATCAAGGAGGCAATGAGAGTTCTTTGGCCTATGTTGATTTCTTGCCTCATCAGCTTAACATTAAACTTCTAAAGTTGCTCTTCGAGACCAGTCTCATAATGTGACACTAGGCAATGTCGTTTACTGAGGCGATAAAAGATCTTTGCTTTGGTCAACACGGGTCGTATGGGCTTCGATAAAAGGTCTACTGGTTTTATGGGCTCCGATAGAAGGGCTACAGGTCTTATGGGCTTCGATAGAAGGGCTACGGGTCTTATGGGCTTGGGGAGAAGGGCTTGCGGGGCATGGGCAGGAACTGTGAGTTAGACCAATTTGCAGAAAATCATCATCGTGACATTGGTGAAGTTCAGTGTGGATTTCTAGATTTTTAGCTCATAGATTGAAAATATTATTCATGCAAGTGCCTTGTGGCATCATCGATGGTCGCGCATATGTTGTAGATGTTTATTCAATTTATTTTTTTGCGTTGTATATTAATTATGTTGCTTCTGCTGTGACATCAAATATAGTTCTATATTTCTCCTTAACTTCATGCCAGTAAATTGGCAATTGCTCTGATAGTTTCATGCACAGTATAAAGTATTGTGCACTCAACTAGTTATGTATGTATGTATATTGCACTTGTAACGCACTAGAAATATGTCATGCAAACGGAGATGGAAAAACATCATTTGCTTGAGTCGCAGGTGCGGGAACCTAGGTTGAATAGAGTAGGGATTACTTTATTGATTTTATCATAGTCTAACCTGGTTTTACTTTTGTAAATATGATTTGGTAGTGAATTGTTACTAACCTTGAGCAGGCGCGTAATTTCTCCTTCTGTTACGATTTTCAAGCATAATTTGCATCAGCTCTAAGTGTTTGGCTAGAAAGAAGAAAATGAAGTACAAATGGTTTGATGAAGGTTCAAATGTTAGAATGTTAACTTCTTTAGTATTTTTCTTTAGTTTTATTCTTTGCCAACAAGTTAAATGGGCTAAGAATTATGATACAAAATTAAATTAGCAATTAATATATCTGATATTGAATGGATGATTGTTGAGGGCAAAGTTAGAAAGGAGAAGGGGAAGAAAACATGGAGGGGGATGGTGGCGAACGATATGAAGAAGCATGGCATGAGTTGAGAGATGGCAACGAATCATGGGGCCCTGGGAGGGTTGTGGGGGGTGTGGGGGTGGTCTCATCGTGGGAAACGTCCAACCTGTACTACAATGAAAAATTTGATGTAAAACGTAAATGATGATGATGATTAGGATAGTTGTCGTTACTTGCAAATTTTAGTTTTGGGTTTAATAAAAAAAATGGTTACTTTCTGTTGCAGTCGCACAAGGATTTATTGAAAGAAAAACTATCTACGTATTGAGAGAGATCCTTCGTATTTCCCCACCTGAGCTTGTTGAGCAAGAAATGTCAATGCTTCCAACGAAGAGAGTACCAGCGGAAGATACAGGAATAAAAGCAGATGGACAAGTGGTAAAGGAGCTTCCAACGAAGAGAGTACCAGCGGAAGATACAGGAATAAAAGCAGATGGACAAGTGGTAAAGGATTCAAAAAGTGCGGCGGAAACGAAGCGAAAAGAGTTTTTCGAACCGACGCTTTCCGCAACTGCGCCCATAGTTTCTCAGCCAACTGCTGGCAGCGTGGCTCCACCGAGTTCTGTTCCTGTTGGGAAAGAACAGAAGTTGACTGGTGGAACAAAGGTGGTTGATGTGGAAGTTAGAATCAAGGATAGGTCGATGAAGAAACCGGGAGTTGGGATAGGCCTAGATGTTTCAGATGTAATGATTGATGTACCAGAAAGTCCGGGTGTCAAAAAGAAGGAACCTGCGAGGTCAGACAGCAGCAGTGATGAGTCGTTTCACGACACTCTCACCGACACCGATGATAAGGTTGAATCTTCAGCCGCTGGGATTCAAAAGGCATCATCCACGAAGGACACTTTCTCTGCTGGTGACGCAGTGAACCCAGAGGAAAAACCTCCGACAGTCAGAGACCGATGCTCGATGTTTGAGAAGCAACCGGAAGTACCTTCGAAACCGCAGCTTACAAGTCGAAAGTCAGTGAATTTAGGCAATCAGCATCACGTACCAGTGGCAGTGAGTAGGGCACTTGGAGCTGGCAGTGATGTCGGTTCAGTGAAGCAGAAGCAAGAAGAAACGAAGGTAACGGTAACTGCTGCGGCTGCTGCAAAGGCTGATATGGTGGATGCGAAGGTTAGTGAAGCAGCTGCTCGTTGTACAAGCGCCAACGCAGAGATTGACGAAAAAACGCGAAGGTATGGAGGTCATGTGAAGGTTGTGGATTCTAAAGGCTTCTGTAACATGCCAGCAATGACTACTGTAGCGAATACTGGGCATGATGTCAAACAAAGATATCTAGCAAAGATGTCAACAGCTGGCGAGGACCAGAAGAAAGAAGAGGAGCAAGAGTGGGTGATGTATGTGCCCGACGTGGAAGAGGAGGATATGGTCGATATCCTTGTGACGTTTATGGAGTCAAAGAGGCACGGCGGCGGAACAATCAAACGCCAAAGCTGGGATGAACCCACTAGGACTTTGTCTGTGTGGTTTGAACAAAAAGAAGGTGTGTACTTTGATATACTCAACGCTCTTGTTCTTTATTCCAAGTTGTTTTAGAATGCTATGAAGTAATGAAATGAACAAGGTTCAGCTTTGGAGCAAGAGTTCTCCGTGTATGTTTTATTACATGAGTTTATAGATAGCTATTCTACTCTCTCCACATTGAGCAGGGGCATGTTTCTCAAAATACACACAAATTGTCTTACGCAAATTTTAGTCTTAAGAAGTTCTTAAAAAAACCCTAGGGAAATTTTATTGTTTGTTATTTTAAACTCCACACCGCCACGGCGCCAGGCTCAATTAACCAAATGATCACGTCATAGCTTTCGGCGGTTGGATTTAATTTTTTTCAAATCTTATTTAGGAATGAGTTAAAGCTTAAGTTTAGGGAAACTTTGAGAAACAGGCCCCAGGGCTTTTAAAGGTCAAAGTTTAAATCAAATTCAGCATTTTCAACTTTTGGCCTAATGTGTTGCCAACTTTTAAATGCGAGTTACCTGCTTTAGAAGCCGTGACCTATTTACTTTCGTTTCTTATTGGATCGTATAATGCAAATACAGTGTTGTTTAGCAGTGCTATCATTAGTAAAAAAAGCTTTTTTATCCAGTTATATGTTGTCTCTAAATTTATATCTGTTTTTAGTATTATGTAATTTATTGTTGCTAGTCTGTGTATCTGCGAGTAGGCAGATATATGCTTAACAACAGCATATTTGTGCATCTGTGTCCACCTGTGGACTTCATGAAAACATAAACAACATGTGCCAAAACTTTGTCTACAGATGCACCTTTGTACGTATCTTTTCGTGTACCGTAAGTGCTATATTTTTGCAGCGTACGATGGCATGTGCAAGTTGGGCTCAGCAACGCTGAGTAAGAAAACCTTTCAATTCCTTACAAGTCCAAGAGCAAGCGCTCTGTCTCCAATCGGTCCTGCCAGTCAAACTAGTCCTCGCAGTTCAGCTAGTCCAGAGAAGACGGCCAGTCCAGTCACTCCAGGTACTGCAGCCAGTCCAGGTAGTTCAGCTGCGGCTGCCAGCTCACCTGAGAAGACTAACAAGGCTTCTAGAAAACCATCTGATAAGAAGAAAAAGAGGAAGAAGAACGTGGAACCACCACCACCAGGTATCAAATCTACTAGATTTCTATACAATATATACAAACTTTGGCATACTATACATACTTCGATCATATTGTGGTGAATCAAAAATTTATTTACTACAAGCGAAAAAGTATTTTGGATATATATCTTGGTATCTGGATGCGTTTTGAATATTTCGTTATTTCAACTATTGAGGGAAATGGATAATTGAGAAATTTTGGTTTCCAAGTAATATTTTTAATGTTGTTGGTTAATCGTTTATGCATAGAGCTGATATTTGCTGGCTAGTAAGTAACTTCAATTCTGATGCTGCAGGGTTTAGGCATAACCCGTTTTGGAGATCTATCTCATTGTGTTTAATCTCATTGCTTCATTCACTGTGCTATTTGAATCGTGTTTTGATAAGTATAAGAGCAGTAGATGGTGAACAATGGAAGAATAGAACCTTGGTCCCTTTGGCTTCATGTAGCATTGGAAGTCTATGAGCTCTTCGTACCTATAATAAAATAGTGCTATAATTTTTGAACATTTGGTAAAATAAAGGGTGGTTAATACATTTGCCTCCGACTCCATTGATTGAAAATCAGCACTTGTAAGCCAAATTTAGATTGATCTTATTAATTTAAACATAATTATTATATTTTTATATTATATATATATTAAAGCATATATATTATATTATTATATAACATTATTATTTAAACATAACGGTATGCTTTTCTATGCGCTTGCCTATATATAGCACTAACTGAACCAAATGTTATTTTGGTCACGTCTCAAAAGCACCGTGAGCTTGCATGAGAAAAAAAATAAAGTTCCGCATTCTGCATATATCGCTTATATATAGAGCCGCACATGGGCGATAAAGCGACTGCAGAGTGACGATTTATTGATATTTACTCAAATAAACACGCAGCTCCAGCAGTCCTCATCAGGGCGCAAAACGTTTAATCTGTGTGAAAACATGGACATTAACATAATGGACGTCAAAAAAGGCGATTAGTTAAGTTTTATTCAAAAGAAGACGCACGCAAAACACAAATTTCACAAGGTGCACCTACTAAACGTAAATGAACAAAGAGTAATTTATTTTCATTTTGCTTTTGTTTCTCGTATTATATGTGCTCATAACTAAGACGACGCTACGACTCCTACAAATATTTCAGCAGCAGCCGGGGCCACAGCGTCAGCCCCAGAGTGCAATCGGTAGGGAACAACTTCATCCTGAGTGCAATTGATGGAATTGGGCATGACTTTGTGCAGTAATTTTAAAAATGCCACAACGTTCAAAAAATGCCTGGGTTGAGCGATTTGTCAAGTAATCAATTTATGTATATTTTCATGTTGATTTGTTATCTGCACAGTGCCTAGGCCACAGACACCAGAATCAGAAGAAGATGACAACTTTGTCGAAGCGACTTCCCATGTTCCCCCAGCATCAGATTCCAGGAGTCCCTCGAGCGTCTCGAGTCCTGAGATCTCAACGAGTCCGGAACCTATCGTCGAGGCTGAGACATCTGCGGTGTTGGTCGAAGGGATTCCGGCGTCGTGGAAGAAGGATATCGTCTTTCAACTGTTTGAAAATAAGAGGCGATCGAACGGAGGACCGATCGATCATTTAGAGTACAAGCAGGAGGACGGGACGGCTGTCATAACCTTTGTCGACCCTAAAGGTCTAACTAACTAACCTCCTTTCCGATGTCGATTATGTTAATGTTCATATTTTTACACAGGTTACACGTTTGCACCCTGATGAGGACTGATGGAGTTGGGTTTTTACTGCCTGATGCCTTTTCTGACACCAACCAAATAAATGATTATCTGACACGGGGTTAGCAGCTAGCGACACTTGTGTGTTTAACAGCCTTACTGAAGAGCCTGTAATGCTATGGTTTTGTGGCTGCCGGTGCCGGGATTCGAACCCAGCTACTTTTGATTCAAGGTTCAATGCCTAAGCCACTACACCACAGCGCCTCGCTGTCACCGACCTGAAAGTCTGTTACAAAGATTGTAGTAGAAAACCTGCACTTGTTAAATCTCCAGTATCCGTCGTGTAATATTTTTGTTTGGCGTGCAGTGGGCGATGCACTGATTGCGGCACGGACCGTGACGTGCAGCGGCGCTACTCTAAACGTTAGACGTCACAGTAAAACTAAACCGGCCCCGAGTGCCCCTAGCGTGACGCCTCCCTCTGCCAAGCTTGAAAGCCCTCCGGCACCCGGCGGCAGTTCAGCCGGGAATTCGGGCAGCGCTCAGCAGTTCAACACCGTCAAGGTGTCAAATATTTCGTCTGAAACCTCGGAGGCTATGCTCAAGATGTATTTTGAGAACCCAGGCCGCGCAGGCGGAGGTGATATTGCGGACATGAGCTTCTTCGCTGACAAGGGAAAGGCTTTCATACGCTTCAGCGATCCCAAAGGTACCCTTGTGAAGTTGTCAGCATTTTTTCCATGTTAGGAGTTAAATTTTTGTGACGTAGTCGTCCGCATAGTATGGGCTATTACGTTTGAGGATGAGGGGCGTGATCATTTTGATGTAATAAGCTATATCTATTAGCAATGATTTGTGTCTGTGTGTATGTCCTTCTTGATGCATTTGCATGGTTTTGAAGATAAGGGCACGGTATTTGTGTACGTCGATCACATATTTCAAAATCCAGGTTATGGAGGGGTTTAGCGCCTTCCGAGAGCTCCTGAGGGCATTCACAGCGGTCGAAGGCACTCCAGGTACATATAAAATTGAGAAAAATTGACCTTGATGCTCTCTACGATGCTGGCGAGGGCTCCAAAGAAGTTCTCAAAAGGTTCCGAAGGAGCTGTGAGTCCCAAACTGAGGCTTTGTCCCAAAGTGGCACCAGGGTCTACAGTACCCTAGTTGCATATTGTGGCGAATTACGCTATTGCAACAATATGTAACTAGGGTCATAAGGCCTTTCCCTAAATCTTTCTCAGATTTAGTAGAAATTTATTTTTTTACGGGATTTTTCTATTCTCAATTTTTTTCGGGTGTGTCATTTGGGATGACGTTAAATAATAAAATTACGGCCATTGCATTGCAATTTGCTGTTATTAGAGAATCATTGGCGATTCGATTAAATATAAAATGTGGCATGAACTTGCAATTGCATAGGGTATCGGTTGTTATCTGAGCTTACATTGCGTGTCCTGACCAACGCCCTTCATTCCATTGGCGTCATGATTTCTCTAAATTCTAAATGAATTGTTTGCCTTTCCTCACTGTAGTATACAGGCCTCTTTGTGCATGCAATGCTGGATGGTATC
The DNA here is from genome assembly GCA_034695025.1 of Chamaedrilus cognettii. Lineage (NCBI taxonomy): Eukaryota > Metazoa > Annelida > Clitellata > Enchytraeida > Enchytraeidae > Chamaedrilus > Chamaedrilus cognettii. The sequence goes on from JAQIWG010000410.1 coordinate 20,249, forward strand.
TTTACTTAATCGTGTTGTTCATATTGTTCGCTACGTTCGTTTTCTTCCGTTATTGTAAGATGCGTATTGGGTCACTTTTTCTATTTATTTATTTTTTCTTGGTTATGTTGTTTACTACCATTGATTTGGTGAAATAGAGATTATGAAATACAGGCTTAAGTGCGCTAGAAAAATCGCTTATGTGAATGTGTGTGTGTAGTTGCGCTGCGAGTGACACAGCAACCCAAGCACACGCTGTCCAACGTGCAACTTCGCGTGGTGCCGCGTGAGATGCCCACCCCTCTCCCCTGTCTCGCCGTCCAGCTGAGCGGGGTCGTGGAATCCCAATCTGAATATATCAAGCTCTACTTTGAGAACAAACGAAGTGGAATCGTCCCGTCAGAATGTCCCGTTGCTGATGTGTTCTTTGATTTTTTGCGTCAGACGGCCGTCATAACGTTCGTCTGTGCTCAGTGTAAGTTAATGAAAACAATTATGTTGCTCCTATAGTCCGCCAAGGCGCTGTGGTATAGTGGCTGGGGCGTTGGATTTAAGTCCAGAGGACCTGGGTTCGAGTTCTGGCGCCGGCAACTATGAAACCGTGGCGTTACGGGCCCTTCTGCAAGGCTGTTAAACGTACAAGTGTTGCTAGCTGCTAACCCCGTGTCAGAGAGTTATTTATTTGGTTGGCGTCAGGAAGGGCTTCTGGCCGTAAAAACCCAGCTCCTGCAGTCCGGATGAGGGCGGGTGAAAACGTGTAAACCTGTGTGAAAACATGGACATTAACAGATTATGCCATAAAGAAGGAGATTAGTTAGTTTTTATGTATTTGATATCTATCGGATGTTTCTAGTTCTTTTGCGTGTGCGCAGCCGCGGTGAACGTTGTGCAACGACATCCGCACGACATCAACAAAGTATCGCTGCGCGCCGCTCTCTGTGTGGCCGCCCCCCCACCCCCCCTTGTGCTGGGGGGGGTGGAGGACCGCCGCCTGCTCGCCAAGCGTCTCCCGCCCACCACCACCCTCGCCCTGCTAAAGGGGTTCCTTCAGGGAGAGGCAAAAGCTTACCTGCACCTGCTGACACCCTGCGTCAAGCCATCGAACATGCTGCTCGACTTCTCTGCGGCCCCGGGTAGGTGCCAGAAACAATAGTACAGTAAAACATGTAACTTTTGCTGCATGCTATTTTTACGGTTTTGCCTCTGAGAAATTTCACTGCCATTCATTTAAGCGTTTTTGAGGACTTCCCATTATAATGGCTTCTGCAGCTTCATATTTGCTGCATGTCATTTTGGCGAGTTTTCCCGATTCACAAAATTCGTGAAAATTACATGCACGTGAAAATTTCATGTTTTACAGTATATGCGTGTTTATTCGTCAGAAGACAAAAATAGATTGATAACATAAAGAAAATGAAGGCAAACTTAACCTACAATCATACAACAAGTAGTAAGTTGATTATGATTGGAGTTACATCGCATGCGGAAATAAGGTGATGTACATGTAGTGCACGCAGTCACTACCGCTGCAATATGCCACATTTGGCCTTGAAGGACGCATAGGTCATTGCATTTATCTTAGCTCTTGGTCAATCAAGACTAATATTAAGCACCTGTTCCGTTTATACATTCATCGGCGCACATTGGCTGATTTATTAAACCAATAGTTTCAGAATTGTCGCACGACTGTAGGCCTTTGATGAAAAGCAAGTGTCGCATTTTTGAAAGGTGGATAAAACTCAATCGCCCAAGCCTACAAATGACTTCCTTTACGCTTTCCCATGTAGGATATCCAAACAGCTTCCGGTACACAGAGTTCCACCAATTTCCTAGTAAATAATGATAATGAGTTTAGAGTCCGTTTCGACATCCAGGGACTTCATGGGAAAACTCCCTTCACCGTGGGCAAGCATCATTTTATAATTTGCAGAAACCCAAGACGAATGGTTAGGAGAATCCCTTTCGTCTTGGGTTTCCTATACCTCCTGAATACTACCTGTAACTTACGGTACTTTAAGCGGTAAAATTGAAAACTTGCGTCTCAGGGAAAAAAATGGTCAATTTTTAAAATGACCGCGTTTTATTTTCAAATGCCAGTTGTATTTAAATGCAACTGGCTTCATGTAACGCTGGCAGTTCATAAATTTTATGATGCCTGTCGCTCAAGACTTAGAACATAAATGGCACTATAGGCTCGTAAATTGATGAATAAGTGTATTATTAGGCCTTATTCTGCCTTCTGGCCTTATTCTGCCTTCTGGCCTTATTCTGCCTTCTGGCCTTATTCTGCATCGTTTCAGATACATATAAAATATAGAGGTCGTAAGTTACCGGTAACATTAGCCTTGCAGGTTTACTTAAGCTATCCGTATTTTACAGCCCATTTATTTTTTTTTATTTTTACAGTAACGCTACTGTAACGATCTGTAACGCTCTTTTACAGTAACGCTACTGTATAGATATGCATTGAAGCTGTGCCACCAAGCGGCTGAAGCGGGCTGGATATCTGGCACCTCACTAAAATGCATAGATAAGATCTGGCACCTCACTTTGTGTGGAAAAGTCAGCCGCATCGCACCAGATCGCACATGGGGCCCCAAATCGGATATCGCATCTGGGGGCCCCGCAAAAATTCTTGTCAGCATCCCCCCCCCTGCTTGTTAGTTTCGCACTGGAAGAAAAAATCATCCGAACATGCGTCTGTCAACTACTGAGCGAGCATATACCGGATCACACCGGAGCTCAATTGGACCCCACATGCTATGAGAGATCCGGGGCCCTCGATTTTGCACTTTAACCACTGGTGTCACTAATACCTATTAAATGTGTTGTTGATTCAGACTACGCAGCGCTGAGAGCCCTGGTGAGCACGAGACCCTTCCAGGGTGCCATGATCTCCATACAGAGGGTCCCCCGCACCAAGATGGTTCAGGTACTGTATCCTCAATAATTATTTGTATCATCTATGATAGATTCGTTGTATCTTATAGTTGCTTTTCACATAGTCAAGTAACTTAGTCGAGGTCTGCGTCTACTTTTTGCCTCACGGTGTTGACTTAAATATTGTGAAAATTTCTTCATTCGGCTGCATTCAGTTTAATTTAAAGGAGTTTTTAATGGGCTGTATTTGCGAAATGCATTTAAAATAGTATGTTAAGGATTTAATATACACAGTGGATCAAAAGTAAAGGAACCAATGAATTTCTTCAATAACTACGGAAGGCAAAAGCGATCTCAATGATATTTCTGCCTCATTAACTTGGATCTTTGCTACATATTTTCGTCAATTTTCTTTGAATTTCATCGAACGGTTTAAAAGATACGAGTAGTCAAATTTGACCTACGAAAAAACACGTCAGCCAAGCTGGGAAACTGCTTAATTGCCGTTTGCATCAACAATTTTGTGTAACGATATCTTTTATATTCCAGTTAAATAATAGTTGGCAATCCAGGAATGTACACATCATGTTTCAATAAGATTTGTTTCCAACATGCACGTGAAACGATCGAAGAGCGTGGTATAAAAGAAGAATGCACAAAGCGCTGGGTGTTCAAGTTGTGGGCTGTCAATTATCAAAATCGATAGCAGCATGGTGCTTGTTAAGAAAACGCATCAGGAAAAATCAACGTCAAACACCTGAAGCATGGAATAACCAAAATGTTGAACATATTTGAATATTCTGCAGTCATCACAAAGATATGCAGCAGCATGAACAATTATTGGCTTGCACAAGAGGTGCAAACGGCAATTAAGCAGTTTCCCAGCTTGGTTGACGTATTTTTTATAGGTTGACTTCGACTACTCGTATTTTTTAAACCGCTCGATGAAATTCAAAGAAAATTGATGGAAATATATGAAACAAGGATCCAAGTTAATGGGGCAGAAGTTTCATTGAGATCGCTTTTGCGTTCTGTAGTAATTGAAGAAATTCATTGGTTCCTTGACTTTTGAGCCACTGTGCATATTAAATCCTTAATGTGCTATTTCAAATGTATTTCGCGAAATACAGCCAAAATAAATCCCCATAACATTTGAAAAGTGGTGGGGATATATCCGCACCACTCTGTATGGTGGCGCTCCCCATGCATACATGGGCGAGTTAACAAAAGTGGCGGGGACATATGCCCACCACTTTTGAAAGGTAGTGGGTATATATCCCCGCTGCTTTTGAAAAAGTTGTGAGTACTTGGGTGAATACAGAAAGTGGCAGGTACATGGGTACATACAGAAAGTGGCGGTTACATACTGAGTCAAATAATCTTCATTTGCAGCCCCCTGTCCCTCCGCCCCCTCGTGAGTTAGTTTTGAGAGGGAAGATATTGTTCGGGGAAGGAAAAAAGACGCTTAGATTATATTATTTGTTGAAAGAAGTGGAAGAAGACTTTTTTGTGCTCATCAGTTTCAAAACCGTTGCGCCGCCTGTCCATGTATGGGGTGAAATTTCATTGACTGGTCGGTGCAGGTGGAGGGTTTCGGAGATATAAATGAAGAGTTCCTCGCGATGTATCTAGAGCGAAAGGCATGCAACGAAGTGGGAGTTGTCAAGGTGGAAATGAAGTCCAACAAAACCGTCGCCATCGTCGAGTTTGAGAAAACTGAAGGTGCGTAACCCGGTCAGAGACGCTCTGATGATGATAGCAGGCTAATTTCTCTTTTAATACATAGCAAATTAATGTCTCTTTGGTTTTGCTGCATTATAGTGACGCGAAACCAATGAGGTATTGAGCTCTGCACACCAAAGTACATGGTACCAGAAGCCAAGGCAAGACTGAGACAAAGATGGATCGACAACACACCGGAGGACATAGAACAAAAGGGCATGTCAATGAACAAAGCCATAAGGGCGATGTTCGACAGGGATGCTTGGTGAGAGCTCATTCGGCCCCTCGTCACTAGCAAAGCTGACGGACGGACCAAAAGAAGAAGAGTGACGCGAAATGACGAAAAACGCTTCAAAATAGCGCCATCTTGCTAATTTAAATTTTAACCAAAATATCCAACTACATACTTTATACATACTATATACTTTATACTTCATACATTGCTTTTGATGTTATATTTCTGCTTGCTATATAGTAAGCCTATTTAAGTTTTATTTTTTTAGAGTTATTTGTGAAATCTCGTGTATTGCCAGTTATTTGTGCCATATTAGGGGCAGTTATAGAGTCATTGGCAAAATGCAAAAGCCGCGTAGCTTTGTCAATGGCTATCACAGGGAATGCATTTCGTCTTTAGCTGCCCCTATTACTTGTTGAACAAGCCGATTAATGCCTGTATTCCATTGTGATGTCTTGAAGTAGGCTAATAAAGATGGATCAAAAATAAAGAAATAACCACGGCGTTACAGGCCCTTCAGCGAGGCTGCTAAACACACAAGTGTTGCTAGCTGATAGTCGTCATCAAGGGTAATATACTATTCTGGTTGGCGACAGGGAGGGCATCCAGTCGTAAAAGCCCAGCTCCAATATAGACATTTAACTCGTCTTAGCGTGGACACGACGTTACAGGCGTGCATGTAACGCATTAGAATGGATGTCAAAAACGATGATTTCTATTATTACTGCACACGGTAATTCGACTCCCGAAACATCATTGAGACTGTTGGTTATTATTATTATCAAATATTATTCAAGACTAGGCGCGCCCGACGGTACACCGGCTAATCTTTTATATAGATGGTTCGGTCAACAGGATGTCGATTTTGTTGATTCTAAATATGATATAATGCAGGGAGAGCAACTCTATCAATTCAGAGACAAAATTAGAAACTATTTTGCAGAGTCATGGTGAACGCCATGTCAAATAGATGATGACACTGCGTATGACGCCGTTGCGTGATGTTGCGTGATGTCGCGTGATGTCGCGTGATGTTGCGTGATGTCGCGTGATGTCGCGTGATGTTGCGTGATGTTGCGTGATGCATGGGTGTTGCTTAATTCTAACTGATTGTTACAATCTATTATGCTAATGAGCGAGAGTAGTTGAAATGCATGTCTTTAGTTAAGTTCCTTTTTGCTGAGTTGTGTATTTTGCGCTGTGTTACGTTAAACTATCTTATAGTGTCCGAACACCTTTTGGTCAAAACGAAGGAACTTTACCGTGGCGTTCGTTTGAACGAATAGAGATGGTAGCGCTGTGTGTGCGCCCATTCGGTCAAACGAACGCCAGCCGCCGTCGTTAAGGTCAATGTGATCTTAAGAAAATGAATGCTGCGTGCAGCATTCTTTGTTAAGCGATGATGACGTCAGGTCTGCGCGCCGAGACAAGCGATCGCAAGCAGTCGGCGGCTCGACGAGTTCTCTGCGGACTGCTGTCCTTAACGACAAAAACTTTCTTCGTTTTGATCGAAAGGTGTGCGGACACTTTTAGTGATGAATAAAAGATATATATATTAAACGCACATAATATTTAAGGACACGATTCCACTGTCTATCTGCTCAGATGTGTCGATCATATTGTCTGCGCCTCGTGCTGCCGGCGACCTGCCGCTGCATATCAAACCCTACTACCCTTTCATCGGCCTTCCCACTCAACCACCGCCTCCAGAACCCCAGCGCGACTGGCCGACTAGGGTCACCCTGAGCTTTCTCGATTTCGCTCTTCAGTTCATCGCCTGCTCCGTCGAGCTAAAGGAGCAAATTGAGCGTGATCTCGCTCAGAGCGGCTGTATCGTTCAGTGGGGAAAGTCCGTGGAACTGATCGCAGTGGACGAGAAGAACTGTGCGAAGGACTGGGACGTGAAAGCAAAAGCCGTCATCCAGTCGTATGTGGAGCAGCTGAAGCCACGCAAAGTGGACATGAAGCTGGAGGTTTTGGCACAGCTGAAGGGGAAAATAGAGGTGTATCCAAACAAGACCAGGCTGCAGATTAAGTGCGAGGGAGGCACGGTTCATTTCATTGGGCTGAAAAAGGATGCGGATGAATTTGAAAAGTTTATTGCTGCATCGAAGACCGCTTTAGAGCCTCAGCAGTTGGCTTTAGCAGTGTCAATGGCCGTTAAGCCATGTGTGTTGGAGTTGCTGACGTTGGACCGCTTTTTTGATCGCATGCGAGCGAGCAAGAGAGGCGTGAAGATTGAATTACAGGCGGGCGAAGTTTGTTTGACTGGTACGTCAAAGGAGATCGATGAAGCCAGAACAGAAATCTTAGAAAAATGTTTGAATCTGTCAAACGAAATTCTGGATCTTTCCCCCGCAATTATACAATGCTTGAAAAGAGAAGAAATGAAAAAGCTCGTGGCGCACTTCATTCAGTCCGATAAGCTTATGACTGTGATAAGCTTTGATGAAAAGGAACCGAAGGTGTTCGGGCTGATACCTCGGGACGTGAAAGAGACCATTGATCTCGTCAAATCCCACGTCGAGCTGAAAACTATCCCAATCGACCAACAAGGCCAGCAGCTCGTCAAGTCGACAATGTGGGCGCAGTTTGTCGAAGGCCTGCTTAATCAATTCAAAACGGCCTCCATCATGGAGTCGTCAGAGAGCGCTAGTCTGCTGTTGTGCAGCGAGTCGAGCAGTATCGAGAGCGTCACACAGAGAGTGGTTTCATTCATTGAGCAAAACACTCTCAAGCAAGAACGCAAGGAGATGGATCGCGGTTATGTCCGCCTTATTCGTGAACACATGAGGACGGACTTTGAAAGAATCGACAAGATTCTACGAAACACCGGGGGCAGGCTTGAGTGTCCCGCCGACGCGTCGTGCTTTGCTTTAATCGGGATGCGTGACGCGGTGAAGGATGCTTCGAGTGAGCTGGATGACCTTACTGGGAGAGTGATTCCAGCAGACTATCCGCTGACTCGCATGCAGTCGTACTTTGAGGAGCGCCAAGGAAAGGACACACTGCGCGGCATCGAACGAAGACACAGGTGAGTTAAGGAATAGGTATTAGATGGGCAGAAGTTGTTGTTGTTGTGTCAGCCCCGTGCGAGGAAAGTGATGCCTCATAGCAGCAGCTGATGGTCGCTGGTGGTGGTTCCACCGTAGATTGGTAGACAAGTAGGAACACTTGTGGCTGATAAACTTAAACCACCCTTGCCAATGTGTGCACGAAGTCAGTCTAAATCTTTGAGGCGGCTGGGATTCGAATCGACAACTGCCATACTTGTAATCCGAGACCAGTGACTTGGACCACTCGTCCACAACGCTTTGTCCTGCTCAATGGTGGCAGCAGGGGCAGGGCTGCCGGTGGGCAGAGGTACAAGTAGAGATAGACAAAGATGAGCAGAGACGCATGTAGACATCAGCACAGTTGAGCGGAGACAAAGGCATTCAGTCGCTTGGGTGGTTAGAGGTAGACAGAGGTCAAGATACACAGACGCAGGCTAGGCGTGAACACTGGTGTTCAGAGGTAAATAATCACAAGGGTGGGCAAAGATAAGCGGAGGCTGGTGTGATGATAGGTGGGCAAAAGATGTAGACTGGTAGGAGTGTACAGGTAGGCAGGTAGGTAGGCAGACAGGTAGGTAGAAGTATACAGGTAGGCAGAAGATGTAGAGTAGACAGAGACACAGATGGGCTGAAGCTATACGGTACACCGTGTCTCAAAATTAAATGACCCAACGATATTCTTGAATAACTACCGAACGCAATAAGCATGAACCTGAAGCCCTTCAACATGGGGCTGAACGCGGCATGGAGGAAGGCGCAGAACAGACCCGCTTGGCGCTCATTCACGCTCAAGGCTACGCCGCCCGCTGCAAGCTGACTAACGAGCGAACGAACAAACATAAGCGTTGTCAATGAAATTTTAATCATATTATCTTGGATCATTGCTTCATATTTCTATCAATTTTTTTTTAATTTCATCGAGCGGTTAAAATGATAAAAGGAGTGAAATTTGACCTACAAAAAATGCATCAACCAAGCTGGAAAACTGCTTAATTGCTGTTGGCATCAACAATGTTCTGGTAATGATCTCTTTGTATTCTAGTTTAGTCCGTAATTATTAACAATCCAGTAATGTAAACTTCATGCTTCAGCAAGATTTGGTTCCAACATGCACGTGAAACGATCGAAGAGCGTGGTGTAAAAGAAGAATGACACAAAGCGCTGGGCGTCAAAGTGGCGCGCTGTCAATTATATCGCAATTTAGCAGTATGGCCCTTGTTACGAAAATGCGCACAGAAAAAAACCAATGTCAAACATCTAAAGCATTGAATAGCCAAACAGTGCAACAAATTTGAGCATTCTGTATCATACAGATACAGCGGCAGCATGAACCATTTATTGGCTTGCACGAGAGGTGCATATGGCATTTAAGCAGTTTCCCAGCTTTGTTAACGCGTTTGTTTGTAGGTCAACTTTGGCTACCTCTATCTTGATAAAATTAGACAAAAATTGGTTGAAATATGAAGCAGTGATCCACGTTAATGTGGTGAAATGATAATGACGCCACTTACTGAGTTTTGTAGTTATTAGGCTTTGGATTTCGATGCAAAAACCTCCCTTGTCTACGGCCCTGATTTTATTATTTAATTAACATCTTTGCAGAGTGTGCATTGAGTTGGACGAGGATGGCTCGTTAGCCTCAATTGTGCCTGGTGTGGACATTGACATTAAAGAGCAAGTGGAAGTGGGACGGGGACAGTTCGTCCTGCTGGTAGTGGGAGACATCACCAAGCGCAAGGTGGATTCTATCGTCAACATGGCCGACGGGAAACTTCTTCTCAACGAAAATGTCGTCCTCAAAGCTGGTAGAATTTACATTACTTACGTCCAGTGTTATTTTTATTTTTATCTCCATCATCATTTCTGTTTTTTTTTTCAATTTTCCATGCTAGCACGTGTTGGACGTCTGCAGCCATGGACACACGCCCTCACGTGCCCTGACCCCACAAAGGTACATCGGGAGACTGATGGGACTTCGGGAGGATTAAGTCGACACAAAATGATGACATTTGTCCAGAGTCGAGGCGAAAACTCTGGCTCTACCTCCCTGGTCGGTTACCTTGCCCTCTCATTTTGCTACCTCGTACAAGCTGGGGAACAGAGAAATGGCTTGCAGCCCAGAGCTCCCCGGCCGAGCCGTAAAAGGCTGTATATGGTCTTTGCAGTCAGGGACAGACGGTCCCTTAACTACAAAAAACCGAAAACAAAACATCTTAATTTGCTACTAGATTGGTACTAGTGGCACTGTGGTATAGTGGTTAAGCCATCTGACTGAGAATCCCTGAGACCTGGGTTTGAGTCCGGGAGCAGACACCGGCAACTATGAAACCAAGCGTTACGGGCCCTTTTGCAGTAGCATTTAACATGCAAGTATCGCTAGCTGATAATCATTGCCCAGGATTATTTATCATTCTAGTTGGCGACTGGAAGGGCATCCGGCCATAAAAACCCAGCTCCAATATAAGCGTCGAACCTGTTTAACATGGGCACAGCGTTATAGGCTTTCCTGTAACGCATCAGCATGGACGTCAAAAACGATGATTATTATTTTTATATTATAGTTGATAATAATGAAGATGGGTTTATGCTAATGTAATTTTAATTGGTAATTCATGTGCCAATAACCTAACGGCAAACTGCATTTCAAATAATAGGCTAGATCTTGATGGAGCAATGACAAAACTTATCGGTTCATAAATCAGTGAAGTCAGCGAATTCTATAGCGCATCCTACGATTGGCTGATTTTGTAAAGACTAGTGGCATTAGTGAGTGAATTCTGTATTATCTTTGTTTTGTTTTCTATTCTTTTAAATGAGCCTGACGGGTGTTCCACATGAGGTCACCTAATGAGTGAGCCAGACACATTTAGGTCACCTAAAAAGTTACATCCGTTTGAGTAAGCGTACTTGAATGATCGCAATTGCAATGATATTTGCTACATGTGATTTGCTTTTTTCAGCCGGCCCCGACGTCATACATGACTGCAAAAATCATGAAGCCGACAACACTACCTTGCTCCCTGGCCACATCTACGTGTCGAAGCCGGGTAATCTTCCGTGCGGTAGCCTCATCCACACCGTGGGTCCGGCGTACAGGGACGGCCAGCACGGCGAGTACCAGAAGCTCTACGCCGCAGTGTACGCGGCCCTTGCTGAGGCCCATAAGCTGCGCATCCGCAGCGTATCCATGCCGACGGTAACGGCTGCCATTCCAAAGTTTCCGGTCGAGATGTCACGCGACATTTTCTTTTCGGCCATCAAGAATTTCATCGCGGAACATAGCGAGTCTCCTCTGAAGGAGATTTTTGTCATCGATCAGGACGCTGCGGTCATCGATAGATATGCGGCGGAGGTGCGCAATCTACAGAGGGAAGAGGGGCCCCAGAATGGCGCTCTGGGGCCGGGGCCACCGGGACACCGGCGCAGGGGCACAGCCTGCCCGGTGCCTCCTCCCACCTCGGGTAACTAGTAGTTCTTGAAAGTTAATTTTAGATGCAACCCTTTGAATAAGTTATAAGCTGTTTGAAAACTGTCATAGAATAAAACTCTTTAAAAATTAATTACAAAATAGCACCAATGCTATGCTGTCGCAATTTCGTTATTGACACCCTGTTAAGGTGCACTGTGCATATGCGAACGTCGCATTGTTTATATTTGTATTGTATTTGGTGATTAATATTATTATTCTTGTTTTTAGCGAATGCGAATGCTGTGCCAAACGATAGCGTCAGCACTTACAGTGTTCAGAGTTTGTGTTCAGGCCCCCATCTATTCAGATCGTTAGAGGAAAATGTTTGACAATGTGTTGCATGGTCTGTATCTGATCACACCTATAGTTTGGGCTGTCTCGCAGACACCATCTAAACTCTGCTTCTGAGCATTGCACACTTCTATCAAAGTCATGACAAGTTAGTTTTTGGGGCTGGTGCAGCGGCTTCAGGTGCCGCAGCAGCAGCAGCAGCAGCTGCATCAGCAAGCCGCAGTCTGTATAAAGCAGGCAGCAAGCCGGAGGTGATTGTGACCAATGAAGGAATCAACGTGATGCTATTCAAGGGATCCATTGTCAAGCTTAAGGTCTGTTACTAACCTAAACACCCTAATCAAGCTTGACTCTCTTCAAGTGCTCTATTGTCAATCTTAAGGTCTGCTACTATCCTTAGCGCTCTTATCAAGCTTGACTCTCTTCAAAGGGTCCATTTACTAGCTCAAGGTCTGCGCCTAACCCCAACACCATAATCCTGACTCAGCATGATTCTCGTAAGAGCTTATCAGACTTCACTGCTGCTCGCCCTCTTGCTCTCAACTCTTCGATTGTGTACCCTTCTTCATCGTTATTCCAGTTTTTGTCAATTTTTTCCATGCTGGCACAGGTTGTAAGATTGTCTTTTTAGTTGATCTAGCGAGTGCGGCCTAAATTGTGATGCAAATGCACATTCTCAGGCGACAGTGTCTCAATAGTTCACGAAATAGTAAATTGCGTATAATTCGACATCCTTGAGTTGTGTCATTGCGTGACATCACTGTGTGACGTCATTCTGTGACGTCATCCTGCGCAGGTCGACGTCATCGTGAACACGTGTAACGTGGAGATAAACCTTAATCACGGCGCCGTATCCAAGTCCATCCTTCAGGCCGCCGGTCAGGCCATGCAGGACGAGTGTAAGAAGAAACGTCCATCTAATTTTGCGCACGGAGACATGATGGACACGCAGGGGTTCGGGCTCATGGCAAATTTTGTCTACCACGGAGCTGTCAAGGCTTGGGACGGGGGCAAGGGGCAGTCTGAACAGGCAAGTGGGCTGATTCTTTCATATAAACTCCGCACACATACACTTTGTGGCTGCATTCCTCATTAGACACCTGGGTTCATGGTCACCTCACCGGCAACTATAAAACCATGCGTTACAGGTCCTCTAGCAGGGCTGTTAAACACGCATCTGTCACTAGCTGCCAGTGGCATAACTACATAGGAGCAATTGGAGCAGCTGCTCCGGTCGGGATGATTTTAATGACGTTTCCAATTCGTTCAAATTCGTTGATTTTTTTATAGGGGGGGACGACACGACAGCAATTTTCTGATACCGGGCACATTTTATCTAACATTCTGACAATCCAACAATTTTTGAACACCCCTCCAGCTAAAAAGTTCGGTATGCCCCTGTAGTTTAATCAATAAAAATTAAATAAGTGTTACAAATTTGCTCCGATTGGCAAAAAAGTCTGGCTACGCCACTGCTAGCTGGTAACCCCATGCCAAATAATTATTGATTTGGAGTCAGGAAGGGCATCTGGTCAGCAAAATCCAGCTCCAGCAGTCCTCATCAGAACGTAAACGTCTAGACCTGTGTGAAAACATGGACATTAACAGAATAGATGTCAAAAAGGCATTTAGTTTTCTAATCCATGAATGAGTTTTTCAATTAATTGCAATTGTTCCCTTTTCTTTACCCCTGCAAGAGGAACAGGGAATTTCTTTGCAGCACGGGGCTCCCCGGGCAAGTCGTAAAAGGTGACGTAAGGGAGGGAGAGCGGTTCTGCGCGCGGCCCTCCAGACAGAACCGGACAGTAATAGTCTTCGGTGCTACACACGCATGGTCCTTAAACTCCCAAAACCATCAGAATCAAACTTATTCTTCTTGTTGCAGATCTTGCGCAAACTCCTCCAGACGATTCTGCTGAAAGCAAACTCATCTGGTCACACCTCGATTGCCATGCCGGCCTTCGGGACGGGCAACCTCAACTTTCCCCACGCGCTCGTCGCGGAGATCATGTACGACGAAGTGGCAAAGTTCAGCGCTGCAAATCCTCGCACTGCGCTCAAGGACATTCGCTTTGTTATCTATGACAAGGACACGGACAGCATCAAGGTGCGTTCCGTTTATATTATATCGGCGAAGTGTGGCCGAGTGGTCTAAGTCGCGGACTTTGGATGGTGAGTGTGGCAGAGAGTCGGTTCAAACCTCGGCCGCGGCAAGAGATTTTGAGTCACTTTGTGCACCCTTGGCAAAGGTGCTTAATTTCGTCCGCCCTGCAAATAATCATCCACTAGGATGGAGTGCAGTAGAGAAGTTGAAATTGAAGTTGAAGTATTGTACTTTGTTTTTTGTTTTGCTGTTGAATGGGACAGCGACACACGAGGGTCATTTAAGTTTCAGGCTATGATATAACGTAGACGTGTCTTTCGCTAAAGTCGGCTTTGCGATGACACTCAGGGGCTGCTAGGGAACCAACCCCGGATGTCAATTTTTGATGCTAGCCCTGTGTCGCTACTCTTCTTCAACTACTCATTTACCGATCCGGGAGGGATGGAGGGCTCCTGTTCAGTGTATCAGTCTTTATCAGTGTATTGCTGTTTAGAGTATCGTTCCTTGTCAAGAGTGTTTCTGTTGAGAGTATCACTCCCTAACAGAGTATTCCTGTCTAGAGCATCATTCTTCAGAGTATTCCTGCGATCAGAGTATTATTCTTTATTTGAGAATTCCTTTTCAGAGTATCAGTCCTCATCAGAGAAATAATGTTTGGAGTATTATTCTGTGTCAAAGTGTTCCTGCTCAGGGTATCATTTCTTCTAAAAATTCTTCATCAGAGTAATCTCATTTGGTGTACCATTCTGCATCGGAGAGTTCTGATTCAGAGTATCATTTCTGCTCAAAGTATTCCTCTTCAGAGTATCATTCTTCATTAGAGTAATCTTGTTCAGAATATCATTCTTCATTAGAGTAATCTTGTTCAGAGTATCATTCTTCATTAGAGT
>JAQIWG010000411.1:0-34872 GCA_034695025.1 Chamaedrilus cognettii
CAGATTAGTTGAGGATCATATTTAGTTCTGGATCATATGAAGTTGATCATGTTTAGTTGAGGGTCATATTTAGATGAGGATCATGTTTGGTCGAGGATCATGTTTAATTGAGGATCATATTTAGGAGAAGATCATATTTAGTTGAGGATCATCTTTAGTTGAGGATCATGTTTAGTTGAAGATCCTGTTTAGTTGAGCATCATATTTAGTTGAGGATCATATTTAGTTCAGGATCATGTTTAGTTGAGGATTGTGTTGAGGATCATACTGACGTGGGTCAGAGTGGATCGGGTTAAATTCATGGCGGGTCGGGTCATGAAAAATGGAACCATGGACTCTGAGCTACTACTGTAGTCTGAGCCTACTATGTCTGACATACTGAGTCTGCTACAACTCTGAGCCTACTATGTCGATCGCTGAGCAATTGGCTTTTCTTAGGGCAAACCACCGTTCACGTAGGGAAGACGGAAGAATGGTCTTGCAAAAACACATAGGGCAAAGCGCCGTAGGGCTAAGCTCCGTTGGGCAAAGCTCGTGGATTCGTGATACTTGATTAACCACTTTGATTTTGAACATCTGTTTACTTTTAATATTCAGCTGCTATGAAATGTTATGTGATATGAAAATGCATGTTTAATTGTTTTTTGTTTGAATGTTATTTAAGTAAAATAACTGAATTAAATTTTATCTAGGTTTAAGTTAAATATTTCGTGCATTCTATTTGTAACCAAAACTGAGTCTGAGCAGCATTTTCTTTTAAATGGTCTATGACGCTTGTTGTGAATTTTTTTGTAACCGACCAGTGACCATTGAATAATATTAACTGTTGGATATCTTTAGTTTTAGATCTGCCGAATAGGGTTAACTTTTTGGGTGCACTTTTGAATTAAGATTTGTGTTAGTGTGAAAGAAACGGCTATTGTATCATAAGTAGAAGCGGATATAACTAGATTTTAGTTAACAATTCTTGTGATGGTGCGCGTATTTGGGTCAGAAGGTTAAGGATTTTCACTATCCAGCACTATTTTCTATGATGTTTTGTGTCAGATCCATTTTAAAGCCAACTTCTGTAGTTTGTATAAACTTATGTTTCTTCTAAACAACAGAAGTAGATGAGTTTCAATGCTTAGATGTTTGTTTTAATACTAACCGTGTACACCTTGTACATTGTGTACCTACATTTTCCAGTCCCCTTTGTCAGATATTAGACTTTGGATTTATACAGGTGTGTGCTGAATTGATGCGTGAATCTTACGCATTTTGCCAACTGGAGTTGGCCTGTGCAAGTGAAGTAAGCCTGTATTTTGTTGGGCACTACCGTTCGCCTCTTGTCGTAACTTGCCTCTTGTCTTGACCTTCTTCTATGGTATAAAGTTTGTAAACATTGTCGATATTTAAACACAATACGCTGTTTCTATTGCAGCCAGTGGTGAAGCCGACAGTGGAGGACAGTAAGACGGAGAAGGAGCTGAAGGATGCTTTCAAGAAGATATCTGGCGTGGATCTCGAAATAGATGCCTATGAGCTTCAGGACATCCTTAATGCTGTCTTCATGAAAGGTTACTTTGAGTGGATTGTCTTCTGGCATTCTGTTGCGTTCTTGCTGTGTTTCATTGGCTTATTGCCTTATTGTTGTTCTATTCGCAGTAGCTGTTGAGTTCGACATTTTATGAAAGTGAACTGATAACGTTTTGATTGATAAAGAATGGCTAATAGTTACAATTCCCAATGAAATGAAGAGTTTGCCAATAAAGCAAATGACGATTTAATATTAGCTGTTAATTATTAGTAATGCATTTGAGATTAGCATCAAGATTCTTGATGCGAGTATGTAATTTAATATAAAAATTTTGGCTTTGCGGCTTATATGTATGTCAAAATTTTAGCTACGCTTTAGTCGCTGGCTGACTAAAATCTGCTGATATTTTTCATTCGTATTCACGTAATACAATATATATATGTTAAATTATTTGACGCTGAGATTCTATTCATTTTATAATAGGCTTACACTTTGCTTTCATTATCTTCTCTTATACTCATCGAATTAATGCTGAGCATGCCTGTGCGCGGTTGTAACCTTGCAGTGGTTCATTGGTTAAGCCGTTACAAACTCGTTTGTTGGTAAATATTTCATTTATTTTGTGAATGCTGAGTGAAATCCTGCAGCTTCAGCCGGTTGAGACATTGTTCATAATGTCATTCAATGTTTTGTTGCGTAGACGGTGCAGGTAAGCTAACGACCAGTAGTGCCTATACTACAGCCTGTAGAGCACAGTAGACATAGAACCGTATTGCACCAATTTATGCACTAAACAATTTGTACCGCTTTTAGTGTAATGTACACGTGGAAACTAGTCCTACCGCTACTGAAGTGTAGTTTTGTAGAATGCCTATGATCAGTTCTATGACATCGGATCTATTGCCTTTCAAGTTAAAATCTGACGCGGTAAAGATATTAAATGATTGATTATTGAATAAAAAATTCTTACGTGGGACTAATTGGATAATTGATGTGTTCTTACGTGGGACTAATTGGATAATTGATGTGTTCTTACGTGGGACTAATTGGATAATTGATGTGGAGTAGGTATACGCTTATATTAAATGTTGGAAATTGAGAAATTGTGTTTGGTAAAGAAATATTTTTTCAAATTTTCAAATTTGCTATTACATGTTACACTGAGATTTTCATTAATATGGTAGGACAGATCCAAGATTTACTATCATAAAATTTAATTGAGGGGTTACATTATAGATGTTGTGAGTCGGTAAATTAGACTGACTTTGACATTGAAATGCATTGCTGGAAGTAATGATATTAGAAACGTTTAAATCTTACAGTATATCATAAAAGAAGTTGCGTACTTTTTTGCTACTAACATATCGCGTACAATGTATTCGTGAATCCACATTGTATTCTATCTATATAGCACGTGATGCTTCCGATGCATGCTCAACTGCTTCAATCGTCGTTAAATCTAGACTAATAAACTGCTTTGTGGGTGACGGAATAAGTTGTCTATTTGTGACCGCGCGCTATTGTTGTTGACGTTGTGTTGTAATGTCGGTAATGTCGTAGAAGCTTAGTGAGGCTAATCAGTAGGCTGAATATATTTAGGTCAATTTCTCGTCAGTTTAACATTAGTGTTTCTTGTATTATTTTACTCGTAGCCAATTTGATCTTCTCGTTTCATTATTGTTGATTCTTTGTGATTTTGTAGCCCGTAACTGCGTTTAAAAGAATTATGGCATATATCACTGCTATTGGTAATACAATCATTTGTGTCTGAACATAAATATTAATTATCGTGTTTTCGGATCTACAGATTAAAGCATCAACTAATTTCTATCGTTTAGTAAATAAAGGTTAGCGGAACTTAAGTGCATAAAACTGTGACTAAACTTTGGATTATATTTTGTTACTCTGATTTTGCATATTCAAGCTTGTTTGTTGCAGAATTCAAGTTTGATGGATTCAGTGCTGATACATGCAGAAGCCTAGTAGCCATGAAAGATGTATCCTTTACAGAATTTATATTGTCGTTATTTACTTATTTTTTAGGAATTGACAAGTTTGTTATGCTTTAAAGAACATGCCCTACTGAACCTGATATTGTAACTGAAATATAATGTGATAAAACTCTAAAGATACTAATGAAATGCGTTTTTTTACAAGATACTTGGTCTTTTATTGTGCTTACGCTGTACGGATAATATTTTATGTAGCTATTAGTCAAGTTTGCCTTAACTCGAGCCAGGTGGATCAATCGGGCAAGCTCGGCTATGAAGAATTCAAAAAGCTTTGGAATGACTTGCGTCAGTGGAAGGTGAGAAAAGGCATAATCATATCTTTGACTCCAAGGGTGGATTTTATAGACGTACCTCTACGCCCGACTAAGGAAAGTTCTTGCTAAGGAACGAAATTTAACGGCAACCCTTAACTGCCATTCGATAAAACAATCAATATGTTTATAAATGACAAAACTAAACAAATTAATTTTGAGAAATAATGAATTCGAATAACAATAAATTTGAATTCAGTGTGGATAAAAATAATTTTTCTTGAAATCTATGACGTCGTGTATTAATATAAAGGGACCTAATAAAAGCCTTTTTTGAATGGCAGTTATAGGCTGCTGTTAAATTGTCTGTTAAGCAAAGATTAAGGTAAAGGTGGGAACAAAGGTACGTCTATAGAATCCACCCTAAGTTATTGCAATATATAGATGTATGTTTTAATGGATTGCTTAACGTAATTGAGTTGACAGAAACCACTTAAATTTTGACGTTGTTATCCATGTGTCATGCAGAGCAATGTATTATTCCTTGTACATAATCATTCAAAAGGAGCTGTTTAATTAAATGCTACATCCGTTTCATTACTGCCACTGGTTCACAGTCTTGATAACCCTGTCCAGCATTATGCGAGCATCTGCAATATTAACAAAGAATTTTGATTTTTTTTGACTGGTCTTTTTGTTCATGAATTTAGCCAGCCATTTGGGATTTGGATTGAATATTGAAATAATATCTTAAATACACAATAGATTCTAACCTGTATGTAGATGTCACTGTTTGATGTTCAGGTTGCGTTCAAGAACCAGGACAAGGACAAGAGCGGAAACTTCAACAGTTTCGAGCTTCGACAGGCCTTCCGTGACATTGGTAAAATCATTTACTCTCTGATTTTTGTTCGCAGATCTTGAGCATTCAATATAATATATTTTATACAGTCAATATACAGCGTCAGCATTATATTTATTGCGCTATACTTATCTCTGATGTACTACCTTATCAACCCCGTTGAGGGCGGGGAACAAAGAATTGTCTTGCAGCCTAGAGCTCGTCGTTTGAGTCGTAAAAGGCGACTAAAGAAGGGGGTGCGGTTCTGGTCGACTCTCTTGCACAGAATCGGACTTTATATAGACTTTGTTCACACACTAAACTATAAAAACAAAAAACTATCTTATCAAAAATATTACTATTTGTTCTATTACTTTTGAGTAAATTTACTATTTAGTATTAATTATTTAGTATTTAATCTTAGTACTATATTTAACCAGAAAAATTAATCTGGCATCGTGAATAGCAGCTTGCGACACTTGTGTGTGTAACAGCCTTGCTGAAGGGTCTATAACGTATGGTTTCATGGTTGCTGGTGTCGAGACTTGAACCACGGTCCCTAAGATTCGCATCCGATGTCTTAACCCCTACACCACACCTCCTGACTATATTGTGCAATCGCCTGTGCAATATTGCACAATATTGCATTGTGCATTGTGTACGTAATGTTGTGCAGGTGTGAGTGTGAGTAACCAGACGTTCAACGCGCTCGTGCAGCGGTACAGTCACAAGGATGGCAAGATCTACTTTGATGACTACATTCACTGCATTGCCAGACTGTCAACAATGTTCGGTATGCACTAGAAATTTTGTAGAACTTTTGTGCATGAATATCACAACTAGACTATTTCCTTGTTTTTATTTTCATTCTATTTTTGGGTATTCGCATACATCTAAACCTGTGTGAAAACATGGACATTAGAAGAGTAGACGATAAAAGGCAGTTAGTTTTTCTTGTCGGGTATTGTATTGATGAGTGAAAAATGTATCAGTGTTTTGATTAGACCCAGTGTGATGTATGTACTGTGGCTAATCTAGCAGTCAAAAAATGATTGAAAAAAACTTCAACCCTTTTACTGTCTCTTTATTGAAAGTTTCTACATGGTGGTGGAAGTAGTTCTTGATGATGTATTATATTGATGATCCTCAACGCTGTGCAGCATGACGCCCTTACAGTCGACAAGACCATGGGATAGGCGAGGCGATATTATACGATACATTTCATAATCATCATCATCATTTACTGTTTTACGTCCACTTTTCCGTGCTAGCACAGGTTGGACGTTTTCCACGATGAGACTCCTCACAACACCCGATTCTTTGCCATCTCTCTACTCATGCCACGTTCCTTCATATCATTCTCCACTGCCTCCCTCCATGCATTTGAAAAAATTGCATCAGATTTCGTTAACAGGAGGTTTATCAAAACTCTAAGGTAACTTTTTCCTGTTATTATAGTTACTACATTTCAGTATGCTAGATATGACATCTGTGGTTTTCTTGAATCTGCAGATATTTACAACCAGATGAGCCAGGGCGGTCCAAAAGCGCAGTTCAATCTGGATGAGGTAGATGACGCCTTGAATATTAAGCTGTAACATTTCTGTATCCTTTTGTAAATCATTCAGAAACATAAAATGGATTTAAAGTTATGGCTTTAGAATGGCCTAGTCTTTAATGTTTACATATGTTGTTTATATTTAGTTCAATGAGCATTTTTATAGGATTACCAATAATTTAAGTAATTTAAATTATGAATAAAATTAATTGTATTTATATAATGAGTTACCAATAATACTGTGTTGATATAGACCAATATAGTTTTGTGGAGAGTGGGGGGACTATGTTGAAGGTGATAATGAGAAAAAAGAAAAACTGGATTGGACATGAGAGGAGAGGGTTTGGTTTACTGAGAGATATGACAGAGGGAAGAATGGAGGGAGAGAGGACCGGGAAAGCCGCGGATCGAGATGATAGACGACCTGCTTGGGAAGGAATCGTATGCAGAGATGATGAGAAGGGCCGAAGATCGGCTAGGGTGGAAGGTTTGGACACTAAGGACCTGCCATGTGGCAGAACACTGACGAGAGAGACAGTAACCGAACACATCAACATTTATTTAATTTCCTGGTTAGATTTATTTAGATCTCGCAAATCTCTCACAAAGGTGTAATAGTGAAGCGTACTACAAGCGCGTTCTGGTGTTTTCAGTTCATCCAGACGACCATGTACTCTTGAACGCTGCAAAACGCCCACGCTGCAAAAACCAAGGCCACAAGAAACCAAGGCCGCTAAAAGCCAAGCCCACAAAAGCCAAGGCTACAAAGTGCCAAAACCACTAAAACCTAAGGCTGCTAGAGATGTATTCTACTTCCTTCAGTCATTGACTCAATGTTTTCCAAGCATTGCATTCACTGTGACCGATTGCAATGTTTCCTTTCCTATTTTATTTCATCAGGTGTTCGCTATGACCCTCAACGACGACTTTTATTAGTCAGCTTTTTCAGCTTTATCCAGCATTTCAGATCTTTGATATTATCGTTATTTAAGATTCTTTGTTAAATACGAGGCTGTATTCTGAGCCGTAAAGTCTTGCTTGTGATAATTTGAATAGTTTTGCATCATTTCTTAGATATTCATCATTTCCGTTGGCTGTTAGTTGGTGTGCTTGCACTTGGGATTCAAAGCGACTTCGGTGCGCATGAATCACCATCGTTGTTTTTTGTTGTAAAGTTGTTCATTGACGGTGCCATATTTAGAATGTCCAACTCGACTTTCTCTTGAGCATAATAACGTCGCCTTTTGTGTCTCGTTGCTTTAGTATTTTGGCTGCGTCGTGGAATTTGTGTCGATGTGACCTAGTACTGTAATATATATATAAATATTTACGTATATGTAAGTGTGTATAATTTTTGATTATTTGCCAGTATTAAGAAAATTGACAGCCAGTGCTAGAATTCTTCAATTGGCACTTTAATCCAAGCCAATTCTTTATGATCATCAATTTGCATTAATTTACGTGAAATGCATGTATCGACTTGTCTGACATTTGTATCGGCTTTATTTATTGCACATTTGAAATCAGTTTGTAATTAACAATTCTACTTTTTGTTATTAAGTACGTCTTTGAGTAAAAATGCAAGTTTTTTACCCTCTTCTCTGTGACATAGATGATAGTAAGGAACGATATTGATATTACACTGTAGTAGCACATAAGTTTATCACTGAAGCCAAAGATCATTGGCCGCTTATTTTTATATCTTATTGCAAAATACGGGCTATCGGACCGTATGTACACTTATTAGTCGTAAGAGAAATGAGATCCTATAAATCTATGCAACAACGCAATTATGTCATATTTTAGTTTTGACATAATTAATAATAATAAGCAGCGTACCGGCGTTATTGGACGCGTGTTACAGAAAGTTTGCACTTCGCTAGTCTTTGAATCTTTGACGCATTTCGTTTTTTTACAGTTATTCAAGTATGTGAATTGTGCTCTGGCTTTCTATGTTTGTATTGCAGTAACATAACTTGATATTACTGGAAGCATGACTGTACAGATTTATAATCGCAAGCTTTTAGTTTAAGGCTAATGCTAAGCTTAATGCGTGAATGCAAGAAAGTATAGTATTAACTCGCATAAGTAAAAAACAACAGAAACTCGAAGCTTTGAACACCATATAAACGCAAGCAATGTTGCGTTGTCAGAACTGACTATTAACAATAGGCCTACCGTATACTGCGATGGAGCTGAAATTATCAATTACATCATTTTCTTCTGTATGTTGAGTCTACCCGCGCTGTAACGGTATTGAATTCGAATGCAATACTGAAATGTTTGATTATAATTGCATAACTACAGAAACCAGCCTGTTTGGGGCTGTTTGTAAAAGACCTTGGCTCAAATTTTTGTGTTATATTTGCCATATTGTTGATAACAGTATCTCAATTTATTGTCCTTGATCTTTTATGCTTTCTTCATCACCTACACCGCTCAAGAAAATTTCTGGTATACTGTTTCGCGATTGCCTGTACTGTTATGTATCTGGATCTTGTCACTTCCTGCGTCATTGAAACTACCCCCATTGGACTGAAAGTCAATGACAGTATTAACTGCTTATAGTATGTCTGTAGGCTACTTACTGGTATCAGTACAGCATGCAATGTACTAGTACAATAATACTTGTTGTTGAAATATTTAACTCTACATGTATAGTACAATATACGTTTACAGCTTACGGCTTGAATAAAAGTCAATATGTCTGATAGCTAGTTATTCATGGTGCTTTTAAGCCATTTTTCAGTCAAATCGTTGTCACTTGTTGTTAGTCGAAGTTGTATATGCTATCAAACTCGCTTAAGTAGCATTCTTCAATTATTCAATACCACTATTGCTAGTCAGTGGTTAGTGCATTCATCTCAACTTCTGACTGGTTTCTTCAGCAGCGGTCTGATCCAAAGTTGATTTTTACCGGATACAGCTGTCCTGTCTCTCGAAACCTACACGAATAATAATGTTGCTACTGATTCAGTGATTCTTAGGACTCTTATAGAATTACATTATATATGAAATTAATTAAATTAATTATTAATGTAACAATTACAGTAGAACATAAAATTTTAGCCTGCTTGTAATTTTTGTGGATTTTGCGAATCGGCAAAAACTCGCAAAAATAACATGCGCGAAAATATCGCTGCATAATGAGCAGTCCTCAAAAACGCCAAAATTAAGTGCGGTCAAATTTTGAAGAGCGAAAATCGTAATAATAACATGAAGCTAAAATTGCATGTTTTACAGTATTTAGTAATGCTAATGCGCTATAATATATATTACGGTGTATAGTTGTATACCTATATATTACTTGTGACGGTGTAGGCCTTGTCGTATGCAGCCAAAAGTTGAGTAGACCCTAACGTCTAAATTCGTAGGCCTACTTCTAAAACCATTGGCGTGCCTCTCCTAAAACCATTTTTGTTGAACAAGGATCCTCTAGGATTACGTTGGCATACGTTTATTATCAATTTATATAAATTGCGTATACGCAATGTTAAATTTTGTATTTCTGTACGGACATCTTGCTCTCTGGTTACTCGCAATATACCATACTAATACTATGTTGTTAGTTTTGCATTGTTAGTTAGTTGTTACGTCATCAAATTTTAAATTACATTCATTAAAAAGTTACGCTCGACTGGTAATAGTTGTTTGTGTTCTAGTGTACTGCATAAGGTCTGTGTGATTGAAGAATGTTTGATGCATGGGTGCATCAAACATTCTTCAATCACACAGACCTTAGTCTTAAAATGTTCCATTGGGCCAATAGCCTACTGCATGTGTGCCCCGCAGGGGCCTCTAGGGTGGTCAGTGGGCCCCGCAGGGGCTTCTTGTGGCGACAAGAAGCCCCTGCTTCCCAGAGTGTCCCGCAGGGACTCTCTTACCGCCCCAGGACGAAAGAGATGGTTGAGGGGGTAAGAGGAGCGTAAGAGGAAGGACGAGATTTTGAGGCTAATTAGTTGCCCGATTCAGTGCAACGTCTTTATAAAAAAAAGTTTTGGTCCAGTTCAACGATATTATTGAGATCAATAACCTATATTTTGCGTTGTTTTATTATGATTCAAATCATTTAATTCACTTGCAAGAATAATCGATTTAGATGATTCAATACTGAAACAGAATAATTAATTTTTAAAACATAGTAGGCCTAAACCTGTATAATTCGGTCGCATTATGTTGTCCGAAAAAGTCAAAATCTGTTCAGTGGTGGCAGCGTTATTGTGACGCAATGCTTTAAAATAGTTTCTCCTCCCCAATTTTAAAAAAAACCGTTCTCCCATATTGTTATGTCAATATTTTGTTGAAACATATAGGAAGTTATTTATTTTTAGCACCAACTAGGTGCCACACAATAATTAAAAAATCTTGCTAATGGATGCAGATAGTTAAAAGGTTATCAAAATTTTTGCAAAATTGTATGAAACGGTCCCCACCAGGCCCCTTAATATTTATAAAAAAATTTACTTTGAACATCTTTCTTGTCACATAAGGCAGAGGCTCTCTGACAAAATGGTCCAAAGGTAAAAAAGTTATTGCTATTCATGTAAAAGTGCACTAAATGGCCCCCCGCAGGCCCGGTTAATATTTAGAAAGAAATTATTCGGTTGGAAACACTTCGTCAATGCCAAAAATGTCTTCCCCCTCATTCTAGCGTTGTAGGTCTTGAGATGAATCTCCGGGAAGGCGCCATAGATCCGTAAGAAAAGAAATAAAGGTACCGGGCCGAAACAGAACAACGCACGTCTTAAAACTACAGCTACTGTCCCTATATAATTTAACAGT
Organism: Chamaedrilus cognettii; assembly: GCA_034695025.1. Lineage (NCBI taxonomy): Eukaryota > Metazoa > Annelida > Clitellata > Enchytraeida > Enchytraeidae > Chamaedrilus > Chamaedrilus cognettii. The sequence continues at coordinate 10,964 of JAQIWG010000411.1, forward strand.
GCATATTTAAATGAATAGCTGTGAATAGAATTATAATGAAACGCTGTTTTTGACTGGTTTTTCCTACATTCACATCTGTAAATACCTGCAGAATTTGACAACTGTAATAAACCCTACGAGATGTAACATGCGACTGAGAACTGTTAATTCATAATCGAATGATGCGTTCAATATCATATCGAACCTAACTTTACTAAACATAGTAAAAGTCAACGCACACGTAAAGTGTCAATTACTATAACACAGTGCATTGTGCAAAGTTATTTAATATCACTCATACTTCATGAGCTCATACAAAATTTTGATCGACGTAAACTAGTCAAAATTGTTATCTCGTATCAAATCTCTTTTCAACCATCTCCTGCCAACATTTCGCTAATGCTTCACAGTTTGTTCCTTTATAAAATCTACGGAACTGTCTCCGCCAACCCTACACTGATGCTTCACGGTTTCTTTCTGTCAAATCTATGCTGCAACCTTCTCCACTACAATGATGTTTCACAGTTTATTACCAATCAAAAAAACCGTAACCGTCTCCTGCCAACACTACAATGCGGCTTCAGTTTGATCCTCCATCACTCGGCGGCGCGTTGACCAGCCGTCATGCGGTGGATGCGCTCGTACAGCCCGCGGATGAGGTACTGGAAGTCTGAGGTGTGGCGCAGCTCCGCCAGTAGTTCACAGTTGAGCAGCTCATCGACAGAGGGCAGACACTGCTCCAAGTCAACGTCTGCAACAAGGCATAGATAGATACCTAAATAGACGCCAAGCCATGCAGCTATACCAAATTAGCCACCACAAGACCCAATTAGCTCATAGAAATAGTAGCCACATTTCAATCGGATCCAAGATGCATTGGTGGATAATTTCAACAGTGAGTAGCAGACTAAAACAAATAATAAAATTTTCAACACATAAAGTATTAGAATTGAGATGGTTAAAAAAAGCTTTAATTGCCAGTGATAAAAAAACAAACATATTTCCAACAAAATATTCAATAACATCAAAAATCAGGTGTATAGCAATCACCTTCAGAGGCAGCCAGTTCCACTGTTCTGCAAAAGATCGTGTTTCTGCAGGTCTCGACAGCATCCACGGAGGGCACGTTATCCCAACTGTGAACACAAATACATTGCACTTACTGCTTGCATATACCGCTAGTAAAGCTAAATATAATAGCAAGGCGAGGAAACGAATATGAAGAAGGTTGGGATTAGGTCAGGGCCTGAAGGGCTAAAGTTAGATAAACGTTCTAGCCTGCATAAAAAAAAATTCAAAACTCACTTTCATACTACATGCATATGTCAATGCATCAGCCTAATGGACAAGCAAAAATGCAAGCTACATGCTTGAACTGAAAATACAGTAAAACATAGAATTTTTGCTGCATGCTATTTTGGCGGTTATGCCCCTTAGAAATTTGGCAGCACTTAATTTTCACGTTTTGGGAAGATTGCCCGTTGTAAACAGCGTCTGGTGATTTTTTTCCGCGCATGTAATTTTGCAGATTCGCAAAATTCGCTAAAAAGACAAGCGAGCAAACATTTCATGTTTTATGTTTTACAGTACAACGCATGCTGATAGTCTATGTACCACCAGTGCGAAAAAGGTTCGTTATGTAGCCTACCTAATCAAACAGTTTCAGGTATTGAACGAGTCAATGAGTACTGAAGTTGTAATATAGAGCGCTAAAAAGGGACTCCTGGTGGAATTTCATATCTCATTGGTTTTGCTGCATTATAGTGAAGCAATATGATGAAAAATACTTCACAATAGTGTCATCTCGCAAAGTCGCAGTCACAAAGTCTCAAAGTCGCTAAGATGCAAAGTTGCAAAATGCATTTTAACCCAAATATCCGACCAGGGATTAAATTAAAATGATGGAAGAATCTGGACTTGAAGACATACAATACAGAATCATAAATTTTTTAAGAAAATTATGATTTTGACACCAACATTCAGAGGATCTTAGAATCATGGATTCATTCCTGAATCGTATCTGATGCTCATACTATTTGCTTTATTTATCTAAAGCCTTCTGAACTGCAGTAAAACAACTTTGTCTTCACTAAACAATAATCTTACAATACAAGCTACAGCACAACGTATAATACTAAACTAAACAAGCCCATCATGCAATTCAATCTATTGTCATAATTGATTTCAAATGAAGACAAACCGGTTTCTAAGAATTGCTTTGGACCAAATCCTCAGTCGAATTTCATTCACGTCGGAATCATCCTGATAAAAACAAACGTCAAAGATTTAAAAACAATCAAAACATGCATTACTCAAAGAGCTTATCATGTATTATAATATCACATAATACCTTACTTCACACTCGTAGAGCATTATTGTATGGCATTTAGTTTCTGAAAAATCAATATCAGCCTGTGCAATAAGCAAGGCATGGTAAATTAGCCCAGTTCATCAACATTTCCACCATACAACTAAATCATTGTCAATAAATATAATTATATAATCCAATTCTAAACGAACAAACTTTGATGTAGCTGATCAGGTCGAGTGCTTTCTTAAACTCAAATTCATTTGCGTCGGGATTGCTGTCGTCAATGTACATCTGTTAACAGCAGACATCATCACAATGATGTTGAGACTACTAACGTATGAACATCAACAGAGAACAGAAAAATATTTGAGAGAATTTATTCTTTTTTCTCCGAATTCAAGTGTTGAACACGGCACCCTCCAGCAGCATTGCACAGCACAAAGCATTGATGAAATGTAAAAACAGCTTAGAATTTCGCACATTACATTGTGTAGCATTTTATAAAAAATGAATTGAAACTGTTTTACATATTTCGATTTGAATCAATGAAAAAAGTAACATTGATCTAATTTAAACTTGGCAGTAATTCCAGTAGGTCTGGGGCCTCATTCAGGAAGCGATCTTATTACAATCTTAGTCTTAAGATTTTTTGTCTTAAGAGAATCTTGTGAAAATCTTACATTTTTTATTGGAAACTCGCTCAGTCGCGCGCGAACCGAATGGTGACGTCACAGCGGTCGGCGATTGGATTTTATTTGTTTTAAATTTCAGTTAGGATCAAATTTCAGAAAATCTTAAGAAATGTACGTAAATGAGGCTCCTGATCTTCAATTCGTCTTAAGATGGTCACCAACTACGGTAGTACGAACAATAGAAGTCAAGTTACCTCTATCAGCTCCACAGGGTTCAGAACCTTCACGTAGTCAGGATTTTCAATGGCCAGCTTCTATAGAAACACAACACTGGCACATAATATGCAATGTCAATTTAATGCTGACATTCAACAGTTTTATCTAACAAGACTTACACATCAAGATGTCAAGTGTAATCAAAGCATAAAGCAAACACAAAAAATCTCAACATCATCCCAACCAACAGCGTTCGATTTGAGAAGACAAATGCAAAAAGCAGCAGCAACAAAATATAGAAGATAAATAAAAATCTTTTGAGCTGATATCTAAAATTATTGGTTCATATAATTTCTTCTGAAACTAATACAAAAGATCTAACAAATGAGGCTAGCTTCTGCAACGCATTTAGTAAATGTGAACTGCGCATTAATATACAGTAAAACATGAAATTTTCGCGTGTATGTAATTTTCGCAAATATCGCGCATCGGTGAAACTCACGAAAATTACATGCAGTAAATTAGATGCGCTGACGCTATTTATAACGGGCAGTAGTCTAAAATGCGAAAATTAAGTGCAGCAAAATTTGTGAGAGGCAAAACTGCAAAAATTACATGCAGCTGAAATTTCATGTTTTACAGTAATTTACTCGCGACACACCTGCTTGATATCTGGGCAGCTGAGCAGCTGTTCCTGATGCTGAAGCAGGTTCAACTCATTGTCGATATCTGACAACACACAGAAATAACAGTTACTGCACAAGTAAACATACAGTGCCAATATAAAACTTCATATTTGTTAAATCTAAATAATTTAAGAGTTAATCATATGTGTATCAAGAACATTTTTCAAGCGAGTGATGTAGAAATCATTGAGCCATGTCAATTTCACTCCAAAAATATAAAGGACATTTGAAAAGAAATCAATTGAGCCATTTTAAAAACATTCTAAGACACACCAGCTTCCGAGAAAAAATCTAAGTCTTATCCTTTGAATAAGAATATTACTGTGAAAGAGTAAAACACATGATAAATATTCATGCTGGACCTTCAACGTTGGAATGAACGTTGTCAGGTGGATCATCAGCTGCCAGTGCTGCCAGCTTACTGAGGCTGAGCAGGGTCTACACATCAATATACACACATACAATTTAAATAATTATTACCCAAATAATATATAATCAGACACATCACATAAACACCCAATATTCCTGTCCAAAGCCACGAAATACGTTGTCCACAACCGAAGCCAGAACTATTAAACACAGGGTGATAAACAAATTTATCCTATTGGTAGTTACACTAAGATACTCAATTAAATAGAATAGGGTGAGAGGATTAATGCTGAAGTAATAATGAGAAAAAGCAATAACCTTCTTCCTTCCAGCATACTTTTCTTCTTCCTTAGCCAAATTCAAGAGAGTGAGATGACCCTGTGATAACAAATACATGGTACTCTTAAAGCTTGTTTCAACAAGGCAAAACACATTTCACACAACATTAACATATAGCCTGCGAGAGTTAAACGCATCAAGATGTCAATTGCAATCAAATCATGAAGCAAACACAAAAAATCAATATATCATAAACAACTTCCAAGAAAAAATAAAATAACGTCATTTATCAGTAATTTCTTTGCAGTAATTACTACAGTAACTCTCTGCATTAAATCGTGCAAAAGATTGAACTTAATTTTCAAATACTCATGAATAAAAATGCAACTAGTTGTAAAGTATTCACAGAATCAAGACAGTTCATACAATATCATACAGTGAGGCTACAAAAATGTTCATATTAACATCAAATTTATTTTAGTAACACCGAATGATCACCATTTTATCAGAAACTCAGAACCGACACCTGGTAGAAATTGTTAGTGTTGACGTCATGCAGCCAGCTCATGAACTGATTCTCCTTCGACTGGAGGAAGCGAGTCAGCAGCGGGTTGGACGACAGATCCGACGTCATCAGCTTGCCGCGCTTGCCTGAACGAGCGGCGGATCGGTCATCGATTGCTTTTGTTTGTTTTGTTATTTTGTAGTTTAGCAACCGTGTGCAGCACAAAGACAATACGCGGTCCGGTTCTGTGCAAGAGAGCCCGCACAAAACCGCTCCGCCTTCTTTAGTCGTCTTTTACGACTCACCCGGGGAGCTCTGGGCTGCAAACCAATCCTTTGTTCCCCGGCCTGCAGGGGGTGATTGATTATTGAGCCATTAAATCTAAAATCATCAAACTTCAATTAAATTGTAATCGTCGACTTTCATATAAATTAGCAAGGTACCATGCAATTTCATTTCATAAAAATCACAAGTCATTTAAATAAAAATCATTAAATTTCTTACCATAAACATATAATATCATACATAAAAAAATGCATGTATTTCAGCTTTCAAAAACACAACGATTCAGAAGGGCGAAAGGTGATGGTAAGTGTGTCAGGGCTTTGTAGCTGCTCTGAGACATCTAGAGGCCCTGCCAGGAAATCCTATCCCTAAATAAGAAGTCAATGGATAAAGGAATACCTAGACCTAATTCTGGCTTTCTTGGGCTAGGAATCGTTCGAAGCCAAAAAACTGTTTGCACACTGCTAAATCCAAACCTTTCTTCACTTTAGACGAGTACAAGCAATTAATTTACGATAGCCGAGAAATGTATAAAAATGTAATTCCGAAACCTGTTGCATTAAAGCTAACATAGGATTGCAATGAAACATGATTAGATACTTTCTGGGATAAAATAACCAAACACCGCGCTATATATATTGAATCATATGGTATTACTCTTCAGTAAAATGTATTGAGAAAATGACATTCAATTTACCTGCTTCCATATACCACTTGAAGACAAAGTCAGAGAAACCCTGCAGCAAACAACCAACTCCATCTGACTCACACTAAGCTTATACTATTGAAAGCATTCGTTCTAGAAACTACAAGGTACAGGTGCATATGATGAAAAATAAAATCTACCAGCAGCATCAAAAATCAAAGTTTATTTTCACTACAGCCCTCCTGGTCTCACTAGTTTTTTTGCTGTGAAACTGATCGATGTACGAAGGAGCCAAGCAATGCTGTGAAACCGGTCCACACAAGAGCCTATATCCTTCCTGTGGTCCAAAGTAAGGATATAGTCCCTGGTTCCCATTGCATGGGAGAGCCTGTATCCGGCACTGGTTCATGTATCAAAGAGCCCGTACCTTGCTGTGGAACTGGTCCATGTCTAAAAAAGTTAGTACCTTGCTGTGGTCCATGTATGTAAGAGCCCATAGCTGTGGTTAGTTTTTGCAAGAGCTCAGATAACTTGCTGTGGAACCCTCGTCCATGTACACAAGATCCTGTAATTGCTGCGGAACTGGTCAATGCATAGAAGAGCTAAGATACCTTGCTGTGGAACTGGTCCATGTATCGCCGGAGTCGGTCCTGGTCACCGAGCTCCTCACAGAGCTGTGTGAGCGCGGCAAAGTGGCAGTACTTCTCAGACAGGGCGGCAGCACGCTCAAACTGCTTGTGACGCACTGTGAGCAAGCAGGATGCACCATTACTGCACGTACGATGACTGCAAGCAAGAATAAAGTGCCCATAAACAAAAAAAAAACAATGGCTCACCCAGCAGCAAAAGCGCCCCCAACAGGAAAATCTAAGAAAACACCTAACCCGGCGTGCAAAAATGTTCTCTTTGGTCCCATTCACTTTGGTCTCACTGATTTTTAAGGATTTAGGATTAGCCTAACCCTAATAAAAACTTAAACCCAAACCGAATCTTAACGCTAAACCTTGAATAAATAAGTGAGACCAAAGTGAATGCTACGAAACAGAATGGACATGGCGCAAAAGTAGGCCAACACCCCTCCCCCATGTCCACTATGCCCCAGGCCGCCCCCCCCCTGTTCTCCACTTTCACTCACTAAAGGGCTCAATGAGCGCCTGTCGGTCGGCCTCGTACAGCCTCACGACCCCGGCGACCCGCCCCTCATGCCCCCCCCTGTCCCTCAGCGAGTCGATCTGGGCGGTGTATCCGTCAAGCGCAATGTCTGTCAGCTCGAGGAGCTGCTGGAAGAGGGCGCTGCTGTTCTGGCCGGTCTGGGCCTCGACGACGCCCTTCTCCACCGTCAGTGCATGCTGCGGGAATACACCGCCGCTGCTTTCTTTAAAATTTAAAGAAGACTGCAATTTTTACAAGTACTGCACGGAAGGCTTAGGAAGCACAAATTTTTATTTTCATTGGAAGAAGATGTCCGCTTTTACAAGAATTGCATTGCACCATCAGCGTTTTTATTTTTGGAAGAATACATATTTATTCGACAGAGTATTTTACAATAACTGCAAAAAAACTTCATGGTTTCAGAATGATCATGAAAAACAGAAGCTTTTTCATAACAAAACTGCCCGATTTCAATGCAGCAAAAGGACAGCATTGATATGATGAAAAAAACTAAGACCTTACAAAGCAAAAAATTTGGTGATTAATTTTTTTGGGGACCCACAACAGGCACTCAGAGACAGTCTGAGACACTGTTAGCCAGAGATATCGCCACCTGCCGGCGGATGACGGCTCGCACGCCCCTGTGTCCTGTGGAGGCGGTCCAGGCAAGGAACTCCCCATGGTGGGTGTGTGAGGAGTCAGCGGCGCGCTGGTACACACGCGCGTGGGTCTGACGGTACTGCAGCGCGCTCAACAGCATCGCCTGCAACAACACACTGGCATCATTTTATCTTCTCTTCTTCTTTTTTTCCCTTTTAAGTATACAAGCTGGAATGGTCAGCACCGGTACAAGTGAGCACCGGTAAAATGAGCGGATGATACAAGTTACAATCATGACCCTGAGCACCGGTACAATAAGCAGGTGATACAAGTTACGTCTACCGTTCAATACAATCGGTGAGCTTCTTGCATCGAAAAAGTAAATAAAGTGTCAAAAAAAGATTTAAATTCTTTTTCAGAAATATAATGAGTGCTATGCGAGGGTCCAATTAATAAGTGGGGTGAGTGCGTCCAATGAAATGAGTGTGATGCATGCATCCAGTGAAACAAGTGCGGCGCGTGCATCCAATGAAATGCGTGCATTGCTAGCATGTGTGCGTGCGTCCAATAAAGTGAGTGCAGTGCGTGGTGTGTGCAAGACAATGCGTGCGATGCATGCGCTCAATAAACTGAGTGCAATGCGTGCCTTGATAATTGAGTTGACAGTGGAGATGAGGTGAATGATCCTGGTGGAGGGAAGGTCCGCACCAAGCAGCTCCTCCTCACAGTCCACCAGGCCGACCAGGACGTCCTCCACGCGCGACACCTGCGCGCCGCCGCACAGACACCACAGATATCTGCATATGTCACACATTACAAAAGGAAGAGTTATCTGTATCTGTCACACATTACCGATAGAAGAGTCATCTGCATCTGCAGTATATTAGCGTACTAGAGCCATCTGCATATGTCACACATAACTGATATGAGTTATCTGTATCTGAGACACACTACAGATTAAAGCTTTTTCTGTATCTGCTAAATTATATTAGTATACATAATTACACGTACAATAAATTGTATACAGTATATTATACAATAATATAGATATTCGATATGCTACAAACAAAAAAAAAACAATATTATACTAACGGCAGTGCAATGTTCTACAGCTACTAAACAACATGCAAATGTGTACAATTCAATAGTATCGATCAGAAACTAAGAGACAGACCTCCCGATAAAAGAGATCCTGAGGGGTAATCTTGCTGGCAGGGGGCGCCACGGAGCCTCGCTGTTCAACGACCTTCAGAATAGCTCTGTCCACCAGATGCGCATGTCTAAGAACAGGAACAAGATCAACAACTGTCGTCAGAGAATGACAAATAGTCCGGTCAACGCAGGCTAGAACTTAGAACGCTCAATGACATTCTTTTGCTACAACTTCAAACTTTTAATGGTATTCCATGAAAGTTAAAATCATTTCGACACTTTTCGTTGAACTTCAGTACCTTTACACAGCAAGATTTAATTTGGAGCAGGCTTCAACTTACCAAGAAACCAAATTTATTTAGTCAAATTTGTAAGCTTTAGAAATACAATCTTCATTGAGCATTAAAACACCAAATATGCAATCAAGGCATCATTTATTGCATTGCAGCCCTGGACAAAATATTGATTAAATATTTAGATTTAAACTTAGATTTAAAGCAACAAACCGAAGAAGAAGAATGAAACAAACTGTCAGTCATGAGCTGAAGAGGCACAATGAGAAGTCAAACAATAAAATAATAAATTTCAACGAGTTCCTTACATTAACGCCGTGATAATTACAATGCGCTGTAGTGCAAATTGCACAGAATAAAGGACTAATCGAAAACGATTAAGTCAAGCGGAGTGACCCACTCGGTGTGCAGTTCGCGCAGAGATTTCACAGCCTCCAGTTTCTCAGCGTGTTCGCACAGCAGCATGCGCGTGGACATCACGCCCTCCCGCACATTCACACTGCCCAGCTGCGCGCAATTATAATAGTGGATAAAGTCTGCCACACTCGGCATGCCTAAGTGAACGCAGCCTAAAACGATACGCAGAATGTCTGAAGTAGTCTGAAGCTTAACATGAACAGAAAGAATCAGACAGTTCTAAATGCTAACAGCAAAACGACTCAACTGACTATTATGCAACAGACCTGCTGCATCTTTATAACTACTATAAATATTGTCATTAGATAGTGCATTAATTAGTAAATGTAATTTATAATCCAAATGTTAATTACATCTTTAAACATAAAAAGAATAATTCAACAACTCTTTGTAGCGAGTCAATGTAAAGCAGACTATTCATTCTTCAAAATACAAAAAAGAAACTAAAATGGCAAAAAGACTCACATAAAAGGTCAAAAAAATTAAGTTTTAGATCATGTACAATCTCAGAAAGAGAAAAAAGTCATAGTCTGTCTTAAGAGTCAAAAATGTTCGTACTCGCTTTTTGCGGCACGAAAAGAAGGAGAAGGAGAAGGAGAAAAAGAAGGAAGCGGTGATACCCGGTCCCAGAGGGAAATGTTCTTGAGGAAGGAGAGAAAGAGCTCGTGCGCGCGCAGCTTGTCCTCCAACTGATGGAGTAGGATGAGCGACGACGAGGCCGTGCCTGCGTCTAGTACAACAGAGCTAGCGTCTAGCACAACAGAGCTAGTGTCTAGTGCACACAAGAGCTAGCGTCTAGCACAGCAGAGCTAGCGTCTAGCACAACAGCAGCTAGAGCCTAGCACATCAGCTAGCGTCTAGCTGTCCAGCAGCTAGAGTCTAGCACAACAGCAGCTAGCATCTAGCATAGCAGCAGTCAGACGTCTAACACAACAGCTGCTAGCCATGTAGCACAATAGCAGCTAGTGTCATGCACAACTGCCCTTAGCATCTAGCACAACAGCAGCCATAAGTCTAGCACAACAGAAGCTAGCCATCTAGCACAACATCATGTTAATTTAGTGACGTCGCATATTCATTCAAATTGACTAAACAAAAAGCTGCTTTGAATGACAGCTATTGGCTACTGTTAAATTCTCTTTCTATGTCAAGGTAGAGATTGGATTCAAGATAAATCAATGAAAACCAGCCTTATAATTATAGACTGCATTGCACGGACCGCGCGGCAGCGAGTTTCCCCAGCGCGGGTCGGAGGCCGGGTAGTCGTCAATCATCTCTCGACTGAGGTCCGTCACGAGGACGTCGAGCGCCGAGCCGACGGCGGGGGGCTGGGAGGTCCCGGGGGGAAACAGGCCGTCAACTATCGCCTGAGCCTGTGCCTGCAGCCCACAGCAGGGCATGCAGAGCGCACAGTCTTCACACCAGAATAGGTCTACTTTCTACAGAGCGCTTACCAGTAGAATATTCTATACACAAAATTCAACCCAAATACATTTTTATGCATATATATAGAAAAACATTCTAATAATTATCTATCTAAAAATTAAAGTACAATAATTTTAAAATAAGAATTGTATGTAATATCCACTTGTGGTAAGCCACCTTAAGATCCAGGGTCCGTATTAATGCAGGTACGTTCCCTGATCAGTATACAATATGAAACAATTTAATGCTGGCTACGATGAAAAATCGCAGAAGTTGATCTGCAATTTTCACGTGGGCATTATGAAACGCGGAATTGTGAATGTTTTGAAATCACAGAACCCAATGACAAGTTCGAAGTAACAGCGACTGAAAGATTGTGTAAAAAAACCTATCGGATGAAAATGTAAGAATATATACAACTCTGTCCAACCCTGTGGTCCTGAATGCTGTGCAGGAATGCCGCTCGCAACATTGAGATCTTGTCATCTGTCGCTCTCAGCGGCGACCGCTCTCGCTTGGCGTTCAAAACTATTGACGTCTGAGCGGTGAACACAAATACAAGATAGCATCAAAACTACAGCCGGCTCACAGGAAATACAAGACAAGCACACATAACATACAGCAAATGAATAGTATAACAGCTGCACGGCGACAGAAAACTTGTAACAAATAGGAAATTGAAGCATAAAAGATTTACATCATTATATACAACTAAATGATGCTCTTAAATTTAGAAAATAACAAATTAACAGCAATAAACAGTGCATTAAATTACACTATAAACACAGCCTGAAACATACACATAAAATGGAAATAGAGCAAAATAGAGCAAAATAGAGCAAAATAGAACAAAATAGAATTAACACAAAAGTATCAAATCATGCGCACAAAAATTTTAAATCATGCAGTTATTTCAAATTATCTCAAAATCCTTGCCATATAACTACAGTGCAACTACACAGCTCTAGAATAAAAGAAGGGACAATGAGCCAGTAAAGAGAAAATCCTTGGCTTACATCCAGATTGGCAAACGTCGTTGTCTTCATCAGAGCCTCACTCACACTGCAATACCCAAAGCAATGCGTCCATACATTCAAATATTTAGCAAAAACACACACACACTCGTGTTTTGTGGCCGCATTCCCCACTTACGCTGGGGTAGGCCATTTACAGCCATGGACACCCATCCTCCACTCTCTCTCCTATCCATCGCATCCTCACGTCTTAATCCTCCGGCTTTTATATCCTTCTCTGTCACGCTTTCAACGTCGTTTCCGGTCTCCCACTAAGTCTTTTTCCAGCTACCTCATAATCCATACATTTCCGCACCCAATCATCATATTCTTTACTCAAAGCATGCCCCAGCCATCTCAGTCGGTTTCTCCCTACCACCTCCCCCACTGCCTCCAACCCCACTCTAGCTCTCAAATAGGCACTATACTTCCTCTCTTTCGTTTACACCCCTCATTCACCTCACCATTCTCATCCCTGTGAAGAAATAACAAGCAAAACGTAATACATAACATACGTGATCCATTAACTAAAAAGAAGAGCAACAGAAAAAAAAAAGATTATCGCATAGGCTGTTACTGTCGCCAGCAACGCCCTTAAGCGCCAGAGCTTAATCAAGAAAGAAGACACTCACACAAATTATAGCGCATAATGTATTTAGTCAATGGATAAAAAAACGCCATTGTTACGCTACTCACCCACAAAATATTAAGCAAAACAAAAAGTAGAAAGAAAACCAACTGATTTTAACAGAAATGCATCAGCGAGTCATCAGTGTTTTACGCACAAGATTCAAGCTGTGAACTATAAGATTGAAATAGAAGTGTCGTAGGCATCACCTGGTGTCGGTTGGGGGCAGGTTGTCTTTGATACACACCAGAATTCCCTGGTTAGACAACATGACAGCCAGGCCATCCGAACATCCTGCATGAGCAATTACAGGATTCAATATTACTAGCGAAATTCATTCGTCGCATTCCGGATGCTTTGACTGCAGTTAAGTTGGTAGAATTACAACTACATAATCGAATCTCATTTTGAGTATACAAACACAAAGTAAAATGTATTTAAAAGAGTACTAGACTTTCAGCCCTGATCAAACATGCACATGATTATAACCTGCTTCCCTCTTCATTGGTCACCTTTTAAGACTCGCCCGGGGTGGCCTGGGCTGCAAGCCACTCTTTGTTCCCTCGTTTACAGACGGCTCAGTTTAATCTAGCTATGCTGTACAACAAAAGATTATATAACACTGAACTAGAATTCTAACAGGTTGGACTGGCAACAAAATTGTTAAAAAACAATGAAGCTTGATGAGAATATAACAAATAAATGTATATAATAGTATCAATCTTTGTAGATTGACAAAAATAGATTGCACATTGACTGAACTACCTGAGCCCAAGTTAGGAAAGTCGACTATATCCGGAGCCTGATCAGGTCTTCCTTCTATACACATGAAAATAAGAAAACAAGAAGAAACGACCAAAACTTTCAAAAACTATTTATGCTCCAATCAAGTTTAAAGCACAATAAAAACGGTACAAAAGAGACAAAATTCTTCTATGTTTTGACAAATATTTACCCTGCATCTAAAAAAAAGTCATACCCACTTTAACTTACAGAAGTTTAAGAACATTGTGTACAGAGTCTCACGAACTAACTAAAACTTCATATTTGAGCAGCGAGATACATTACATTTTAATAAAACATAAATAGTCAACATTTACCAGTGAAGCAGATGATTGAATCTGAATCGTGCAGATACAGACTTTGCGTTGCTAAATTTGGCAAGAGTATGCGATACACTGGAAGATGCGTCGATTCCTACAACGCAGAAGCATTGCGATCATATGAACGCATGAATAATAAAATTCTGTATAATATTGACTACAGCTTCAAGTAGATGAAATCACTGCGCAAGCCACAATTAAAGCACGGCAGAGGAGAAAAAAAACACTGAAAGAGTTAATAGAATATTGAAACAAAATGCAGCATAAAGTATTCAAACTTTAGTGAAAGCAATATATATATTTCCATTCATATTTAGATGATTACACGCGGTGGGCATAAAAAAAATTCCGGACACTAACACGTCTCATCATAATATGATAACATCATTTGATAACAAATGTTACCAAATTCAAAAATTGTAACAATTTACGGTTCATACACTATCACAGACAATAAGGCCTGGCGCTGCAATGTAAACTGTACATAGCAATAATAGAGTATGCCCACAATCCATAGTGAGGATCCATAACACTGATCCCTTTGAGTATGCGGCTCAAAGTGTTTTGAGCTTCATATTCAAAGTGCTCTCTCTACGCATCGAGACATACCTAAGACGTGTATGTTGCTGCGTATAAAAAGTTTAAAAAAGCCGAGGAAGTAGCCCATTATGCACAATAAACAGAAATAATAAACACCCTTTAAGAAGAAGAAATAGAAGAAATGCATACGTCGCAGTCAGTGCAGTAGTTGAGAACGTTGAAGGCAAGGAAGCTAAGGGGTGCGCGGTCTCCTTCGGTTATCAGTGTACCTAGCGTGAGGACAATTTTGTAAAAACGATTGATAAATAAATAAAAGCGTTCAACAAGCATTTCAGCGAGCAAAGATGTGCCATCAACACCTCAAAGTACTGTACACTAAATTTCTTGCTACCAATACACACAATGTATTCACACTGACCAGTCGCATAGAGGACCTTGTTGGATATATCGGTGTTGACTCCACCACCCAATATCATCACACCGTCGCTGAAACCAACATCAGATACACTTTTGAACTGCAAGAGGCAGGAAAGCTCAAGACAAGCCACTAAGTCCAAGTTCTATTCTGTCAGAAATGAAAATCTTTAAAAAAGTTGCATCTAATTTTCAAAATTATCATTGTAGATCCAAGCAAAACAGCATAAAGTACTGACAAGCTACTTTAAGTACAAACTATCCGCTGACTAAATGGCATGCAAAATCTTATACACGGTTACTTATATACTCGGTTTCATGAATGCGAGTTGAGATTAAGAACGAGTTATGAACTGATCAACAGCCCAGGAGTATCATAGCCAAAATCAAACGAAGATTTGCACCTGTGGATTGAGGAGTCTGTAACGCGGTCTTAATCGTAACTCGCGTTCGCGTAACTGAGTACTGTAAAACACATTAAATTTTTGCCTGCAATGCGATTTCGCGAATTGATAAACACGAAAAAACTAAAGGCACAAAATGAAGCTGTAGAAGCTATATAATCACGGGTAGTCCCCAAAAATTTGAAAATCAAATGCAGTCAAATTTCTGAGAGGCAAAACGGCGAAGATAACAAGCAGCAAAAATTTCTTGTTTTACGGTACAGGTATAGGGATTAAGGATATGAACAAAAACTGTGAATCAACAGACCTGATGAGCTGCATGTCCATGAGGGAGGTCTTCAGATTAGGCAGCATCTTCACGTCCTGATTCTGCACCCATCAACACAGCAGAACTGCAATACCGTGGGGCTGAACAAAACCATACACCGTGTCCCGATGAAAATGACCACACTTTAAACTTATCAGATTGGTCTAAAACTTTATACACAACAACTGTAGCCATATCTACACCAACTTGGAAATTTGTAGAGAAATTCAAGCAATTTTTTACAAATTATGGCTGTTTAAAAAAAAATACCCCAAAAAAAAGTTGCCAACATTAGCTGCTGCCTATTGTGTGCCTACTGTCAAGTTAAAAGCAAGCAGTCCAGAAATTTAGTCGCAGCTGATGTTCAAAGTGTCCTCCTTGTTCGCGTACACATGACAAAAGACGAGGACCCCACTATTTGACTGCTGGATTAATCATTTTGTGATAAAACAGCCGCCGCTTTTCAAGCAAACGAGTCGTCGAGTGATTAACGTCACGCACGCCAGTATGATAAACACGCTCCTCCTGTAGAGGTGCAGACTCTGCTCTCCATATCTGAGGGTCACGCGGAGAGAACCGTGTCTTCTGTCATGTGTACGCGAACAATGAGGAGGCATGGACATCAGCTGTCGCTAAATTTTTGGACTGCTTGTTTGTAACTTGACAGTAGGCACACAATAGGCAGCAACTAATGTTGGCAACTTTTTTTCGGTACTTTATTTAAAATAGCCATAATTTTGTCAAAATTGCTCGAATTTCTCTACAAATTTCCAAGTTGATCTAGATATGGCTGCAGTTGGTGTGTATAAAGTTTCAGACCAATCTGATAAGTTTTGACCGAGTTATGACAAGTTTAAAGTGTGGTCATTTTCATCGGGACAGGGTGTAGATTAATACACGAGTTACATGCGCTGCCATCATGCGATTCAGAAATGCTTCAAGAAATAAAATCATCTCACATCTACTGGAAAGAACTTTCAATTATTGAACTTGACCACCTATATGTACATGTATTTATCATTATATTTCACATTGTATTTTATTACAAATACATGTCATTTACAATGATCAAATAAAAATTTTAAATCACAGTTGTAACAAGCATTGGCGTACCATCTTCTAATCCAGCACACACCACAGGGACGCATTGACTTAGTGCCCTGCAGCGCTTAAATCATAAACCATTGAAATTTCTTAAACAAACTGATCAACATTTGCGCAAGTTATATTGTCAAAGACGGTCGCATAGCGTAACGTTTCTACGGACCACCATGCATACATATAAATATGCTATGTAATAACAGTCGCAGTACATACAATACGCATTCAACTTAGAAGCTAGACCGCATGAGACTATGCCAAGCGACAACGCAACTCACCCAGCTCTGAGCCAGGTTGTCCCTGAACAGTTCCTCCACGCTGCACTGATACAGAATCTGTGCATTTCGCATACATGCAAAACTTCTGAGTGAATGCCATTAAGAATCAATACAGTAATATATGACACAGACACTGAAAAACTGACAGATGCAACATAATTCCCGACCAATGATCGGTGGCCTGGCGATGGTTAACCAATCAAAGTGTAAATTGCTCGTAGAATGTAATAATCAACACACACATAAGAACCCACCTCTAACAATCAAGCCAGTACATCTACATCTACCATTCATTCCATACCATACATTCTGCTCAAAATTGCATGATACTGATATTTTAAAATTATTGCATGATATTGACATTTTAAAATTATTGCATGATATGGATATTTTAAAATTATTGCATGCTATGGATAAAAATTAATGTAATGTACACATGTCATGAACTAATGCATTGCACAAGAATATTGGAACCATGCACAAACCACAAAAGCTTAAGGATGTTCACATCTTTCTAAGCAAACTGTATTTTATGACCGCAATGATGTTAATCGCATTCAAATGGAATTAAACCAGCCTACCGTAGCAGCGGTATATGTGTATTTCTACTAAAACTGCGTAAACACAAAAAATGTATAAACTAACTTTCTCTGACTCATTGCAGACGATCCACTTCTGTAAGCTGTCAACAGTCAGTATGTAGATGGCTTGCGTATCGTGACTCAGCGTTTCACCAGCAAGCAAACAGCTCAGCGTCTAGCAACCAACACGATGACAACCAATAGCAATCGAGTGTCTCTCAGCTAGCAAGCAGCAGAGCATCTAGAAACCACATCAATGGCAACCAATCGGCAATAGGTGCATCATCAAATTAATTTCTATACGTAAACCCTGAGCTACACTAGTACTGGAATCAGTATAGAAATACTTTGGTAGACTGAACGAAATGGTATGTTTTCTACTATTATTCTTTGTAGCAGCATTATCATACCACACGACTAACGCAAACAAAGTTACCTAAATACATGCCGGTACTAGTAAATCCTTTTAATAGATATTTTATGGTATCATATACCGGTATTAAATTAATCTCAGGTATCTACCGGAGTGGTGAAAGAATGCTGCGGTGTGGAACCAAACAACATGGAAGAGACTCTGCGTCCAAGACCAGACAATCTTCCTTCCGGAGGAACCCTCATTGCCTTGCACTTCAAGCCGTGCTGGGCAACAACACACAGCATAGTACTACACCACATGCTAGACACAGCATAGCACTACAACACATGCTAGACATAGCATAGCACTACAACACATGCTAGACATAGCATAGCACTACAACACATGCTAGATATAGCATAGCACTACAACACATGCTAGACATAGCATAGTACTACAACACATGCTAGACATAGCATAGCTCTTTAGCCATGCTATACATATTACATAGCACAGCACTTCAATGACCGTAGTATCTTCACAGTAATCCAATTCAATGGTAAGCAAAACAATATCGAAATTAAAGGTACCATAAAAATTGAAGCCTGCAAACATATAGGCTACAACTAATTATATCCATCACCTTACGTGCCGGTACTAGCTAATTACAGCACATATTCACACAAAATACACCGCATGTGAAGTTGCGAACTAATACAAACCAATTATAGCCCGACTTTGTAATGAAATGCAGTGTAAATTACCTGGGAAAATGGCATAACTAGCAAGAGGCTAGACTTGGTCGTGCCGATAACACAGTTGCCAGACTGAAGAAACAAAAACATTGTTTTATACAATGAGAAATCCATGCTTTGAAAAAGCCCATTAAAAACAACGGAACAAAACCCATTAGTAACAACAGCGATATATATCATAAATGCGCATTCGTATCACTTTATGCAAGTATAATAATTAATACAAATTACAGATACCAAAGCAACTATTCAAAAATTTGATGCTTGAAATCCATGCAAAAGGGGCTATGGTAACACACCGATGACACTCCCAATGTTTTCTGCGCATCGCCTTTAAAAAGAAAATACCAGATTTATTAGAATTTTCATTGATCACACTAGAATAACGAAGCCCAAAAGAGCGGTTGAATAGCTGTTGTCAGTTTAAATCTGTCTCGATTTCAAATATAAAACGACGGGTTAGACCAGTTAACAGCCGGACCAAGGCAATCTAAGGGGAAGGTCAACCTAAACCGGGCATCTAACTCCTTAGCTAGGATCTTAGTTTAGGGCCTGGAGTTCATATATTAATCACCTTGCCACTATGAAGCGATCACCATTTTGGGCCTCACACTCACCGTTAGTTATGCAGTGAAAGGATTTGCTTTAAACCCAACGTCAAACTTAACGCAAAACCTTAACACAGATCTTCTTAACACAGAACTAACCCCAAACTTAGCCCGAACCTAATCCTAATCCGAACTCTAAACCTAACGCTTGAAAATAAGCAAAAACCACATATTTTCTACATTGTCACACATCCCTCTCCTAGCATTATTTTTGCCGCGCTTATAACCGTGACTGGCTGCAAAGCAGTGTGGTCAATTTTGAGGCGATACGCAAAACGGGTGGATTTTCATATCTTATTTACTTCTTATAATCTTGCATAAATTGAGTCAATCAACTGGCTAGCTATGAAACAATAAAATCAACATGCTCAAATCAACTTCCAAAAAAACTCATAGAATAATATTCTGGAATGCCATCACACCCCGTGCGCAAATCAAACCAGCGACATACGTGCAGAGCCACGATGGTGTAGCACTCCTCCCCGCCAACCTCTGATCTCAGGTCGGCGTACGACCCCTCGTCGCCGACGTTTGACCAGAACCGAATGATTCCTTCGGGCGCAACGGCGACGCACGCTGGCGTCGTACCGGCGTCATCGTCGAGGACGACGACGAGTCGCGCGTGATGGCAGAGTGAAGTCGGGGGGAGAGAGAGCTCGTAGCACTGGCCCCCGGACTGCAGGCAAGGCAAGGAGATACCGTACTTAACTATTCGCATACGAGTATATTTCATGGCAAGTCTCGGCGCTGGAAACTATGAAATCATGCATTACACCTTCAGCAAAAGGCTGTTAAACACATAATGTTTGTGTTTTTTTGTAGTTTAGGGACAGTGTGTAGCACAAAGACTATATATATACAGTCCGATTCTGCGCCAAGGAGCCCTCATAGAACCACTCCCCCTTCTTTAGTCGCATTTTACGACTCGCCCGGGGAGCTCTGGCCTGCAAGCCAAATATTTGTCCCACAGCCTGCAGGGGTGCAAGCCGAGGAGATACCGTACTCAACTACTCGCGTACCAGAATATTTCCCGACAAGTCTCGGCGCCGGAAACTATGAAATCGTGGCGTCACAGGACCTTCAGAAAGGCTGCTAAACACACAAGTGTCGCTAGCTGCTAACTCCATGCTAGATAAATATTTGATTGGCATCAGGAAGGGCATCCGGCTGTAAACCCAGCTCCTGCAGTCGTCGTCAGGGTGCAAACGTCTGAACCTGTGTGAAAACATAAACATTAACAGAATAGACAACAAAAAGGACGGTTAGTCAGTACTTCACACAGTCGCAGTTTAGCACAAAATATTTATAGTTCAGTAGTGCCAAAGAAATTAAATACCATAAACCTAATGAAACACTGTAGTTATCTTAAATCTTTAATTTTTGATCATGTGAGTCTAGTTGTTCCACGACACATGAAATACTAACATGATACCGTTCCGGTAGTCCTTAAACTCTGCACACTATCAGCAAGGTACTTTCTCTGCATGCACCTCCATGCATGTAAAACACCTTTAAACGCATTTCTAATACATGTAGTCATCCTTCACAACTTTGGATAAATAAATGGCACATTAGCTCCGAGTGACAATATAAATATATATATATAAGTATATATTGCCTTACGTGGCTGTACTTAGTGTCTATACCTACTTTTTGCACCTTGTAGTTCCAGATGATGAGCTTTCGTCCACACACTAGCCACGCCCATTTGACCGAATCAAACTTCACGCTTGCACGCAAACCTGTCCAAACACCCGTACTCCCGCACATTATGTGCCAAATTCAACAGCGATACTGTTGCACTTTTACATAGGTACCAATACACTACTATGATGCGTCATATAGTCTACGAAATACCTGCAATATTGTGTTTTGCATATCATACTATATTACACTCATATACTACAATGTAATGACATAATCTCGCGCACAGCCTACAGATGTGGAATATACCTAGCCAATGTATAGCAATTGAACAAATTTAAATTTCAGATCAAAACTACAAATTCAGCCTAAACAATAAATAATTATAATTGAACGTCATAATAGACATTGGGCCTACTGCATACAATATCTTAAATTGCGCGTCAAGATCTTTTATGCACTTACTGTGCACCTGCATCAATTTGCAAGTAAGAAATTTTGATTAATGGCTAAATAGCACTTGAACAAAAACATTCTAAACAGACTAAACAGAGTGACCGACCCTGCCCCAAGGTGATGGTCTCAGTGATCATGACGGGAACAGCAGCTCCATACTCTGACAGCATGTAGTTCGCAACCCCCCCCTGCTGCTCCTCCATCACATCTGACGCTCTGAAGCTCTGCGTACGTCTAGCAACAACAATTGATAAGCATGTAGTCATCGAGAATATAGCGGTCATCCTATACAAATTGACCTGGTATTCATTTGGATTAAGCGCATAATTGCTAACGTCGAGGAGTTAAATTTAAGTTATTCATGCGTCTTGAACAACTGTGTCGCAGATTGAAAAGTTACTATTGGGTCAAACCTTAAAGAAGAATCATTAATTTTTTGGGAATGGTACGATAACTTAAATAGTAATCTGTAATTAATAAGCATTCAGTAAGTCAATCAATCGTTTACTGACTGTTCAATTTCCAATCCCC
Source organism: Chamaedrilus cognettii (assembly GCA_034695025.1). NCBI lineage: Eukaryota > Metazoa > Annelida > Clitellata > Enchytraeida > Enchytraeidae > Chamaedrilus > Chamaedrilus cognettii. The sequence goes on from JAQIWG010000411.1 coordinate 32,629, forward strand.
GACCCAAAACTCATTTTTAAAGCCTGTAATGTTAAATTTCAAATCCCAATTTTTCCCCCAAATTTCTAATGGCGGTAAAATAGTAATGGGCAGTTGTATTGATGCTGGGGAAAGGAATTCAATATAAAGAAAAGATATCGCAATGCATAGGCAGCCATCGCAAACGATGAACAGAATGGCATGCTATAATAGGCCTAAAGCCTAAACGAATATGAAGATGACAAATACGGGCCGCGGAGCGTGTAACTGGTGGCATTATCGTAATGGGCACTTGTAATGATGCTGGGGGAAGGCACCCAATTTGAAAAATTATATCGCAATGCATAGGCTGTGCATAGGCTGCCATCGAAAACAAGTATAGCATAGGCAATAGCATACGCAATTGTGAATGAATATCCCAATGTAGCGAATATGAATAATATGCTTCAACTTTACGAACGTTACTAAACGCATCACAGTAATAACCCGTTATATCGCTCAAAGAATACATTGTCACCAACCCCAAGGTCTGGCATTTGCGCCTTGTAGAAAACGACGCGAGCTCACGGCCCCGGCTGCTGTTCTGAAGCGATGGGCTGCTTCGTCCCGATGCGGCGAGTGACGGCCGAGAAAAACGGGATCGGGGAGTAAACATTTTTAGAAAAACGTTAATCCTAAATTGATATTGTTTTGTATTCTGAGAATCCGATAATATCGCTCAGTGCAGTGTTGCCAGCAAGGCAGATAAAATTTTTTCGTTGCCCTAGCCGTTACAGTTGCAACTGACGATTTATTACTATTGGCAAAAATTCATATTTTTTATACTGAACAAAATTCTGTGTAAGTACAACGTGTTCAGGCTTATTCGTGTTTCATTAAAGTTCAAAATCGGAAGACGGGGGGTCGCAGTCGCGAAACTTAGCTCAATAGGCCTACCTAGAATTACACACGCAAACGAGATAAGAGTCACAAGACTCCTCACAAGAAGAGTAGTTCCCCCTCCCCTGTCCCCCCCACCCTCCGCGGCCGTAGCGTAGGCCCTTATTGTCTGAAAGTGTAGGCCAACAAGAGTTTTAAATGTCATCATTTAACATTTTTTTCTCTTTCCGAATTTGAACATATCATGAATTATTGCTTCAATCCTTCAACATCGAAACAACATTTAGAATACGCTCACTATGTGCGATATATAAATCAGTTTTTTTCTTACACAATAATTTGCCTAGCCTAATAAGCTAAAAATTATTAGCCTATGCACAAATTTAGCCTTTTTCATAGGCTAAAGTGTACGTGATCATTTGTGCTTTCACACGATCGAGTAGGCCTAGGCGAAAGGGCCTACATTGTACTCAGGCTGACCCGTCAATATATTTTTCATTGCGGGGGAAATCTTGAAATTCGGATGGACCTGCTATGCCCAGACTACTGTCCCAATCAAAGATTGAAAATTAATCAGCACGACGTGTTTCGTTGCGCTATAACAATCAGTTCTATTCTGAGATCGTTCATCACGGTGATTAGGATACAAACGAGTGTGAACTATTACATACTAGGACACCTGCCGATGCTGGCATGGCGTTTGGCATAATGCCTATACTTGCAACACGAGTAGCCTAGGCCTATACGTTTCGATGAAGCCGGATTGAAGTGGATTTCTTAAATTGCTTCCCACCTTATCGTATTGCCGTATAAAGCTCAGGGTGGTCTCATTCACATGATTGTTTTCAATAAGAAATAACAAAGAGAAAATGCTGCTTCTGTCGGTTATTGTGTTTTGCACTGTCCTTTCTTTGGGTAAGTAACTTTGTTGTGTTTTGCTCATTCGTATTGTTTTACTTAGGCCTACATGTATGTTGTTTATCTAACACTTGAATCCTCAAAACACTCATTTTTGTTAATGGGCGAAAGTGTAAGATTCGGCAATGAAATTCTGATTCAGTATCAAAACGTATGCTACGTGACATTGTATTGGAGACTATTGGTTGATGCTACAAGGTCGCAGGTTTCCTTTTCCGGATGACGTTAAGATTTTGTTAGAAATCATGCTTCGAGTTCTCAATGATTACCGACGGGTTTCTATAGCCCAGGGTATGCGCTAAGGAAAGTTGACTACTGCACAAATTTTTAATATTCTGCACACTTTTATATTCACAACTGCACATATTGTGCTGTTGTGAAACAGAAAGTGTGCAGTGGTCAAAACACTTTTACAATCTAGGGGAATGCAAGTCTCGAGCGGGGGGGGGGGGTGCTGACAGAAACTTT
>JAQIWG010000412.1:0-34846 GCA_034695025.1 Chamaedrilus cognettii
TATATAAACTGAGCGTAGTATATGAACTGAGCGTAGTATATAAACTGAGCGTAGTATATGAACTGAGCGTAGTATATAAGCTGAGGGTAGTATATGAACTGAGCGTAGTATATGAACTGAGCGTAGTATATGAACTGAGCGTAGTATATGAACTGAGCGTAGTATATAAACTGAGGGTAGTATTGGAAATATCAGCCAAACTTACGCAAGTTTTCTTTGTACTGTTAGCGAGCAACAGCTCCATACGCCTCAGCTTGGATTCCAACGCCTCACACTTATCGATCAATGTCGTTGAATATTGCAACTGCTGATGAGCTCGAGCTCCCATCACTGACGTCTCCGATATGGCATGATCGTAGCAGCTCTCTACCATATGGCCGTGACCGTCCATGAAAGATATGAAGCTCTCCATTATTATACAGCTTCCATTCGATTAAGTCCATACGATTAACGCTTGTGTCTTTTCTTGTCGGTTCCAATTACGTTTATAAATTCGCTTAATGACCTTTAAGGAATCATCTTTTAGACCTCATTCATTCTTTGAAAAAGTTTCTACAAGTGCTGTAAATGCTGTTATGTAATACTGTTGCCTAATAAGTTGTCAGAACTCAATGAGCACTGGGTTTAATTATCCATCTGATGTTTCTCAACTACTAACCATCTTTATCACCTCGATTAACTATTTCAATGCTATATCCAGTTCTGTTTCCGATTCTGAAGAAGTTTGTTATGAGGGCAAACTTCAAGTTTGCAAAAAATGTGTTTTCCAGGCAGCCTGCTGCTTGGTCTCAAGCCTGGCGCCAAACCGTTCAGCCAATAGCATCGCTCATCTGCCCCTGCGCTGTGCTAATTGATAAGCGCCCCCAAGCGTTGGCACTTAGAAAATTGGGTGGTAGGCTAGACTCCAAGACCTTGTGTCAGCAGTGAAGCCCAAAAACCTCCAAGCCACTATGACTATCACATAAAATAACGGCATTGTTTGATGCGGGAGATGATTTTGTTGAAGTCTACAAATCTAAGTAGGCTGTAGTGGTAGGCTGTAGTGGTAGGCTGTGGTAGTGGCTGTAAATTCTTAAAGCAAGTGCAGAAATTTTATTCTACATCAAAGCTGCATCTCAAATTTCCTCAATAAACCTTGATCGCAACGTACGAAATAAAGTGGTCAATATCCAGTTTGCAGCGCCAGATCTAACGAAGCGGTCATACACCAAGATAGCAATCATTCCCTGCAGCCCAAAGTTTTATGGTTTCAGAGTTTTACAACCTGTCGGCTGGGCGACACCAGAAAATAATCATCAGCCACACGAACGCTCAGTGGCGAAACTACCGAAGAAGGGGGGGCATGGAGGGGGGGCATGAGACAGCTGCCCCCCAGATGAAAGATCAGTCTCAAATCTGCTCCCCCCTCCCCCTCCATATGAAAACGATTAATAATTTGTTTGACAGGTCCAATAGATATTGCGTGTAAATCAGTGTTGAACTGCATTTCGGGCAATTAGTACTACATGAGTGGCGCGCACATAGGCAACTAGAACCTTGTGGTTGATCGTGAGAATTTTGATGATGACAAGGTAAAGCCAAAACTTAATCAAACTAAAAAAAATTGACGTCTACGTATTGTATTCTCTCGCGTACATGCCTAGCCTACATGTACATGCCCCATGTGCTCCCCCAATTGGAAAAGTCTAGTGACGCCACTGCAAATATTATGCAAGTATAGGTGTCCGTTTGATAACACCTTCCAGTAAACAACAGGATCTAACCGGGAATTGTGTGCGAAAATGTGTGACAAACTTGTGAAAATACCTGAATTTAACATTTAAATGCAAACACACTCCTAATTAAAGACTGAGATCATAGTTATACAGGCTACATTTAGCAGTCACAGGCCTGGAAATTGCAAGCAGTTTCATAGCAGGTTCACTAACAGCTACAATGTACAATGCCCTAGCAACCATCGTTCTCAGCATCAATAGCGGTTTATCGTCAGCGGTCATAAATAATTTTATTGATGGAATGACCAGTTCACCGACCTCATTAAAGGCATTAGTAGGCTACTGGTACTAGATTTGTGGATTTTACCAGGTTAAGACAGACGTTGGCTGACGTCCAAAAGTCAGGAATACAAATATTCATCCACAATTTCATCCCACTTAGGATTGTTGATCAATAAGCTTAACAGGCTATCAACACTGTCCGCCGCTACTAATAGGCAGTGTATTATTAACAGAGTGTAAAAGTTGACTATGTTACCTCCTTGTGAGCCTGAGCATGACGATTTTCAGCAGCCTTCATGTCTTCTTTCAACTGATTTATGACAAAGTCTCTTTCTGAAATCTGCCAGGTAACATCCAAGGACAAAGTGCATAGTTTCTTTGATTTGATTACACAATAGAGAAAAGAGCAAATATCAGCAGTTAGCATTCTAAAAGCAGTTCCTTTTAAAACGCTGAGCACAAAGTAAGATTAGGACTACTCTGTTTGTTCAAGACCGTTCTACAAATTGTACAAAATAGAAGCAATCGCATTATATAGTTCCAAGAGATTGAAATAAATGACACAAGACTGTGGAAAAGCCGTCTGTTAGAAGAAAATTCAAACATTTGTCTCACATCATCTTCAGCTCTTCTGTGTTCCATGTCAAGTGACAATTTGGTCTGAATCACTGCCTCCTGTAGTTCTTTTATTTGCTTGATCAGGCTTTCAATCTGCAAGTTAGCATACCACCAAGATATAAATTTTATAGTGCTTGACATACCAGCAAAAAAGCATAGAAACACTGTAAACATGAATAGATTTATTTATTGCTATATTGTAGAGAATTATTTGAAGACAATTAGCTAATAATAACGACTTCAATTATATTTCTGTTGGCCAAATAAAACGATCATTTAATTATCATTTAGGTCTTAACATATACAAAAGCATTGTGAGGTACGTAAAATGTCAGTTTGGGACTTAATCAAACCTCAGCTTGTTTCTCGCTGTCAGTCTTCCACAGCAAAGTAATGTCTGATGATAGCTTCGAAATGGATTCTTCACGGACGACCATCTTTAAGCATTTTTGCAAAAATTAATATACGAAATAACAATGTAGCAGAACTAGAATTATAAAAATAATTGATTTAAATAAAAAAATGTGTAGCTGTAAAACAATCATTTGAAAAACTTATTATTACTATTTCCTATTGAATTAAACTGAGAAAATTTACATGAACAATATAGACCGTTGCAAAATTCATCCTTCACTTTCAATAACCACGATGCATGTACTAATACCCTTTTAGGACGCCTGCGCGTAAGGCTACTCTACATGGTGGTGCAAGAAAAACGACATCAGAAAAATTCTTTCACGCACTGCTGCATACGTTTTGTGTCATAAGGCCGGTGTGGATGGATGGAGTAAGTATTTTAAGCATACACCACAAGAATTATTGCTTGAAATATAACCTGTTAAAATATTATGCAAATTTAACGATATTAGCAGAATTTATAATATGAAAGCATGGTAGTGTGAGCTAGTTTTTTTATGAACCATTGTGTACATTCAAGAATATAATGATTCGACCTTGGCCACCAGTTCAGCTTGCAGGCGCTGCACAGAATCATATTCCTCCTTCAGCTTCAACGCGGACAATTTTGATTGTTCCAACTGTACGTGCAAAAAAAATATGCTCTGCTAACGATTTCTATTTAAAATACATGTATCTACATACTAAATCATAAATAAATACCAATAATTTAGATGAAATGAGTGAAGTAATAAGTGCAGATAGAGGCTTGCAGGGTACAGAAAACAGCTAAAGCACTATACGTAAATTTATAATGAATTCTTACATAGGTCTAATATAGAAAAATTGCTTGAAAATTTCAGCCTGCATTTAAATGTCCAAAGCACATTTACCATAGGATCTTGCATAATTCCAAATCAAACACAAAATTAGTTAATAATTTAATATTTATATGACAAAGCAGTAAACAACAATTAACATTAGCAGCAAACAATAATTAGCATTAGCAGTAAACAATAATTAGCATTAGCAGTAAACAATAATTAGCATTAGCAGCAAACAATAATTAGCATTAGCAGTAAACAGCAAGTAGCAACAATTAGATGATTAGATCTTCATGTTATCGCTAGATCCGTAGTTGTTTCACGAACCGTTGACTCTGAAATAGCGAGATGAGTGGCAACACTGCTCAGCTCTTCGCTCTTATTGGTCAGTTTCTGCTGGATGGACTCAAGCTGACCTTGACCTTCAACTAGTTGATCCTGTAGAGCTTGTATCAAGTCATTCTTTATAGTAACCTGATCCACACAGTTTTACAACTAAGATAAATGACCTTATAACATAGGTAGATGAATTTGAACAAGAACAAATTTAAGACAAATTGTACCTACTAAATATAGGCCTATTTATTCCAAAATTCCACATCTATGATTAAACTGTGAGATATTTTTTATCTCCGCTTTCATTATATATTTTTGGTTCGGTACGCTACAAAAAACATTACATTCCACATTTTCACATATATTATATTCCTATAACGTTCAGCTCACGAACAAGGTTTCAGAAATATAAAAGCAACATCACAGCATACTAAATTGCAGCAGAAATGACGCAGGAAAGAAACAATAAAACGGTGACAACTTAATCTATTACTGAATACACTATCATGTTAGGTTACTATCATATTTCCTTCCCTCTGTGCAAAGAATAATTATTAGAAACAATGATAAACATTTAATCAAACCTCAGACTTCGCAACGATCAGTTCGCCTTGCAACAATTCAATAGATTTCTCTTGCTGCACAGCCTATAAAAATAGGAAATTTGCATTTTAGGTACAGTAGGATACTAGAAGCAATCAATCAAAAAATATCAAATAAATTACAAAAATTAATGTCCTCATACCACAGTTATCAGGACAATAATAAATCTATTTTTTACATAAATTAGACATAAATTAATGACAATAAATTAATAAAAATTATGCGACAGGTTCGTGTATGTGCGGACAACAGACTCGAGGCAAATTACTGACATTATTAATGCATTACCTACAACTGACAATCAATAAATCAACAAACATTGTTTGAATGCCCGGATTCCCAGTGCAGATAAAATTACTCATATAACAATAATATTGCATATCAATATATAAACCAGTAACATATCGCAGCGTACTTCCTGATGCAACTGATGGAACTGGACTGAATGAAACAAGCCACACCCTTCCAGTAATTAGACATAGATTCGCTGTTTCACCTTTCATTCTACTCACCTCGCAAATCGCAACACCAAATTCTCGTTTCAGTTCATATAAAATCAAAAGCAAAACAAAACCAGAACATTAAAACATTAAATAAACCACAAAACGCATCATGCTTTTCTTCTTTTGCATCATAAAAATCACTTGCAGTAGCTAGACCTGGCCATAATTCTGCCTCTCCACGCATTATCCTCATGAATTCTGTAAGTTTCACAATATCTCTTCTCCAACAGGAAAAACAATCACAAACTAAATTTCAACGAGAAAACATAATATAAGCAATAAAAGTAAAGAAGCAATAGATAACAAACGGCGTCATACTTTCTTCTCCTGCAGCCTGACGACGCCCTGTAGCTGCTGGGCGAGCGCGCGCTGTTTGGCCATCCCTTCCTCTCTTCTCGCCAGTTCTGTGCCCAACAAATCCTGCTCGTTCTGCGCGGTGAGCAGCATCGACTGGATGCGCGACTCCAGTCGCTTCACCTCCTCCGTGGCGCTCTCGTAGAGACAGCGTATGTTGGACTCCTCCGACTGCGCCTGGTGGAGGCTCGTCTCACACTGGCGGAGCTGTGGGCACGAGAAAACGTATTGTGATCATCATATAGTTACAACTTGCACACATGTTGAACCTGCACAAGCATTGTGTATGGTACAATGTTGCATTGCATTCTTACAATAAATAAATCAATCATACAAATTGTATTGTTTTGTACAATGCACAGAAGAGAGTAAAAGAATTACAAAACACATAGGCATTAATCTGCTAATCATTTTTTAGTCTGTTAAACCGAGACAGAGGGGAGGCGAAGGAATAAAGCAAAGCGCACACTAAGTTAAGGAAATAAAACAACACAATGCAAAAAATTGACAACACTAACAAGCATTTTGCAATAGCAACTCGCCGTTAATAGCAGTATCAAGCAACTGTGACGTCACACCGACCTTATCGCAGCTAATGCGCAGCTGGTCCTGTGTTTGATTCAGATCCGCACTCAAGCGTCGAAGATCCTCTGCAAATCTCGCCAGTTCCTCATGTGCAGTCTTGTCATCAGATCTCACCTGTTCCATCTGCTCGTCCTTGTTCAGCAACTAGTACACAGCAGTACGACGAATGATTATGTGCTTCAAACCCGTTTGTATGGTATGAATAACAATATAATGGTACCTATTATATTGTTATAATAATAACACTATAATAGTACCTCAACAGCACTCAAAGCAAAATTTAAAACCTTATTTAAATTGTGTTGAAAGTCAAGAAAACGACATGGAATGAACGAGCAGTGCGCACGCATACTTCATTGACAGCTTTCTGATAGTTATCCTCGCTGCACCGTACTTTTGCTTCCATCTCTGCCAATTTCTCACAAAACTCACGACTCTGCAATTAATACATAGACCAATCATCTCAATCAATACACAGACCAATCATCTCAATCAATACACAGACCAATCATCTCAATCAATACACAGACCAATCATCTCAATCAATACATAGACCAATTATCTGAATCAATACATACTTCGGAAGCATCCAAAATAGTCACCAAAAAGATTCAAATTTACAGAATGACAGCACCACAAATCGAATTCCAGGTTTAAGTTATATGCCTCAAAAATCAAATTCTGAACTCAAACATTCATCCTAGTCAGCCGCCAAGTTTCATTTTTTAATGCTTGTTTATCAGTATCTTATAAGTTCACCCAGATATTAATCTTAGGCAGCTTGGTTTTTCAATTTTTAATGCATGTTCAATAAATATATCTTTTATTCATACACAAAATATAGCATCAACAAGCACACAAATAAACGCACAGCTGAACACAAGCATACAAAGCAAGGCATCAAATAAAAAGCTGGTCCAAAAATTTAGATGTACCGTTTGAATTTAAATGAACACGTATTGTATGGTATGGTAGCGTGTCATTTATTAGATGAATAAATGCATAATAAAATGATGCCAGGTTTTTTTCATTTGTCAATGTTCATCAGTGTTGGCCATTGCACCTACTTTCTTCTCGGCCAAAGACACTTGCTTTTCGCTTAGTTCTTTTGTTGCAGTCAGCTGTTCCCTAACCCTCTCAATGACCACACGACTGTCATTCACCTAAAACCATGCAAATTTGAGTCGTAAACTATAGTCGACGTACCGTAGTTCAAAAGCATTAATCTAAATCATCTTGAAAAATATATATTAATAGAACCCTTAGATCGTAATTGTTCTGGATTTAATTTATATGCTTACTTTTTAACCTCCTTATATCCGTTCGCTCAATATTGCATAAGTATTTATTTTAATTGTACAAGGTCATTGTTATACAAATTTTCTTCAGTAAGACAAGTAAATTTTATGTATTTTATGTGACAGTAATAAACCTTATATCTAAAATGACAACAATACAATAAACACAAAGTTTGCTTAAAAACAACAAATACTGTGATTCATAATGCATAAAACAAGTGCACTCAAATACCATCAAGAAGCCTGATCAAGCATTTTGATTCATAAATACACTCAGTACAAATGATGTCGCACCTCTGTCCTCAGCAGGTTTAGTTCTTCCTTCGAGGAACGCTGCAGTTCTTGATAAGCCATTCTCAATTCTAGCATCTGTTAAATGCCAGCAGAAAACTTCTTTTAGATGCAATAATGACGGATCACATCAACCATCGGTATCAATATCATGAAACTTCTATGGAATTGAGATGCTGTCTAAGCTGAGCCGTAGACTAACCAATCAGTGCACTCGAAACAAATCTAGACCTTGATTTTGTCATGGTTCATGCACGCTGATAGGTCAGTCTTAGCAATAATTAATACAATACAACACTAGAACGATACAATTGCACTCTTAACATTCTCAGTCTCAGTACAAACCTTGTGCACTGAAACATTAAATATGTTAGCAGTCGGGTTAAAGTTGTTAAAAGTGAAAGATAGCTTATCAAAAGACGCCTGAACAAACTTGGGCTAGCGAGTCGGCATGCTGAACCTTGAAGTTCCGATACTCAGCATCAGTTTCCACTATCCTCCTTTGACTCTCTTGCAACTGCAAGTCATTGATTTGCAAAGCAGCTAATTTATTGAATAAAACACGCTGTATATAGAGACTTCATAATTTCAGAATAAAATAATCTCAAAATGTTTTTTTATTTATTGACATAAAAACAGTATATTCAAAACCGAAAGAGGGCAGAGGTTATTAGCTAGGTAATGAATTCAATAGCGCTAAGGACCGTGACTGCAGACGCGCTGAGTTGCTCCTGTAGTCGATTCACGAGATCAGCTTGATGCTCGGATAAGGACAGCTTTCTCTCACTCTCATTCTCAATAGCGGCTAGATCTGCTTTTAGTCTCGCAACCATCTCACGCCCCGCCTTCACCTAATAACAGCAAAATATCTAAAACCTATTATCCAAAAAACATTTGAAAATAGTACCTGAGCTAAATTTTACTGAGCTCAAATGTTGTGAGGTATGAAGCTGATGGTCAAATGTAGGCTGTAAATTGAACACCTTTCAACTTAACATTATTTTCGGGTCACAGATATCATCATGAGATTAAAAAATTAAATTTGTACATATCAAAGCTGTTAATTCATCTAACTATAAACCTATCTTACACATACGCTGTATTTTTTGTTTGAAGTGATGATCAAAAGGCTTACAATGTTGCTTTATGAACTCAAATCCACAATTGTTAGTTTCAAACACCTATTTGATCGCAGTGCAACATGATTCTTTATAAAAAAAATTGTTTGACTCACTACACTCAATCTTTGAAACACTGATACACATACCTCACTTGTTAAAATACTTTTTTCATCACTGTATGCACGTTCTAGTTCTTGATAGCTGTTTCGCATCTCCAGCACCTGTTACAAATGTATGCCGTCTTTGTCGAGTCTTTATGATATGAAGCCCTCTAAAGTTAGGGGTTAAGCTTAAAACGCAATTTACTCATAAAAGCTCAAAAAGAAGAAATATTAAAGCTCAAATGCGAAATGTCGAGAACATACAACGTTACTCTCAAGTCTTCTTACAGCTTTTGTTAGGGGTTAAGCTTAAAACGCAATACTCATAGAAGCTCAAAAAGAAAAAATATTAAAGCTCAAATGCGAAATGTCGAGAAGATAAAACGTTACTCTCAAGTCTTCCTTGCAGCTTTTGGAAATGCAATTCACTTTATTGAATTTCGTTGATAATTAGCAAAAAATTACTAGATTTTAACAACAATTATCTTTACATTTATAGCCAATTTATTTTATTCTATTTCTTTGATAATTGCCATGGTTTCAGAAGTTATTAGATTCCTGAAATCATTATTGCAGCCCAATAAATAGACTACAAAATCAGAGAAACATAATGAATACATCAAAGATCAAGAAAACCTGAGCCAGAGCATCGGCATGCTGAACCTTGAAGCTTTGAGAATCTAAATCCAGCGCCAGAAGGCGCTCCTTGCTTTCTTGCAGCTGAACCAAAATAAATCAAAAAAAGTTACACTATATACATCGCAAAATACATTACAGCTAATGTAATATGTAATATGTAATCAAAATCGTGTAATAAATTCCATAAAAGTTCAAGTAAGTTCATAAACTAACTAACTAACCTCTTTTTTATTGTGTAATCTGGTATTGTCCATGTTTTCACACAGGTTTACACATTTTCGCCCGCCCTGATCAGGACTGCTGGAGCTGGGTTTTTACGGCCAGATGTCCTTCCTGACGCCAACCAAATAAATAATTATCTGGCCCCTTGCCAGGTAATTATAATGCGTAGATAAATAATGTTAGCAGCTAGCGACATTTGTGCGTTTAACAGCCTTGCTGACGGGCCTGTAATGCATGGTTTCACGCGTTACAGGCCCTTCAGTAAGCAGAATGTACTACCAGAACTAAATTTTATGTTTAAAGTCGTGAGACAGTAGGCCCCATTATTAGACACAATCAAAAAATATTTAGCGAATAAAGAAAAACTACAAAAAAATTGCTCACTGGTTAAACAAAAAAAACCTAAGGACTGCTGGAAACGCTGCTTCACTATTGAAATATTTCAAGATCTAAGAATCAAACTAAGAGGAAATATCGACCTCGGAGGCAGTCGCTTCAACTTTGCTGTTTGCGTCAACGAGGTCACGTTTGAGCTGGTTCAGCGCTTCCTCCCTTCTGCCAAGCTAAACATAAAAACACTAGCACCGTTACACATAAATCTAACCAATATTGAAATACTACGATGATAGATCGCATTCATTCATGCATTAAGTTCATCAATTATGATAAACTTTAATTATCTTTAATGATCTTTAATCAAATATGTCGATAAGATTCGCATTCATTCAAAATATGCTGGTTAACCATGTAATAATTTCAGATTATTATATATTGAATACATTATGGCATTGTAACGTACATATTGCAAGGAGTGCTATTCAGCCTGCTTATATTTTGCGGTAAACTTTCAAATTGACAGTCGTAGGACAGGTGTACTCAAATAAGGTACATAAGAGTGCTGTTTTAAAGCGTTTCCTATACGTCATTAACTAACTTATTTCAACATATCTTTTTCAACTGACCTACAATCATAATTTCAAAATAGTACAGTTTTGAGACGCTGATTTTTCAATTCCTTCTCGAGCAATCTATTTGACTTACTTATTTTAGTTCACAATTAAATTTAATTGAATCCTGAATAAATACGAATCACAATTTTGATGTGTGCATTGAGCTAAATTTGCACAGAAAATAGAATAGTTTCCATTAGACGATTCAATCTTCAATCAATTACAGAAAGTTCTGGAAAAAGGCCTGATGCAACAGTATAATCAATATATCTAGGCCTGCAATGTAACACATAACAAGTTAATGATGTTCTGAAGCGAAGCATGTGCAAGTTTATTAATACCCCATTGGTTTTGCAGCATTAGAGTGAAGAAAAACGATAAAAAAATCTTAAAAATAGCGCCATCTTTCCAATTTTAACTTAAATATCAGACTAGGAGTTCGCTGCGTATCGAGGAGGAGGGCTCAGGAGGCTGGAGTGGATGCTTTGCTAAGCAAAGTCACAAAGTTGCAAAGTCGCAACGTCGCAAAGTCGCAAAGTCCCAAGTCCCAAAGTTTCAAAGTGCATTTTAACTCAAATGTCTGACTAGAGGTTAGTAATATTATGTAAAGCATTTCGAGCAAAACAATCATCTATTGGAATGCATATCAAAAACATATCAAACTGATCTGACAGCATAGATCTGACTTAAATAGAATTGAAACAGCTAAATATTTAAAATCGAACGTAGTTTAAACCTAAAATGAAATTCGCACATAGCTCTTTACAGCATACTATGAAGAAAATAGCTGAAAAAGAGACGATAATCCAAGCAACATACGCTTCATTGTAAGTATTCTGCCTCAGTCAAGATGCAGCAATCCACAGAATTCTTAAAATTCGTAGAGCAAAAACCAAAATACTTTCACTACTAAACCATTACATAAAAAACCATAGAAAATTTTGGTTCAGCAGTTATTGAAAGGGTAGAAGAATAATTAATTTTGAGCCTAACGGGCTGAAATAGTGCAGCTAAGGCAATTTTGCGTGTGTATGCTACATATTTGCAAACTAAAAATTTGTTGATCGATACTATAGGCATTGATTTCGATATGTCAAATCTTAACTATACAGGAAATCTTTAATCGATTAATTCAGTTGGAACGAAAGCTTTGAAGACGTTTCTGTGAAGCACGATAGAACTGCAGAAAGTTTCGAGGAGATTCGAGCCAGATTGGCAACTAAAAACTTTGAATCGGCTCGGAGAGGCTACTTAAGCTTTCTCTCAAGCTTTCTCCCAAGCTTTCTCTCAAGCTTCCTCCCAAGCTTTCTCCCAAGCTCACCTCTTCCTTCAAACGTCGCCTATCCGACACAAAGTCCTCGATCTGAGACTGACACCTGGACACTAATTCCTTCGAGGATGTGACGTCGCTTCGCTTTCGTTCAGCGTCGCTTCGCATTTCTTCCGTCTCCTTCTTGTAGGCGTCAAACTGCCAGTTGATTCAGTTTCTCAGTAAGCTCGTGTTAGAACAAAATAAAAAAATAGCCTCGCGCAATAATACTGAAGAAATAACGCTGTAGGCCTATATTGTGAGCATCGAGAAAGTACCATCACTATCATATTAATCTTTCCATCGTTCGTCAAAATGTTACGCATTCGCCACAAAACAGATGAGGCCGTACACAATTAGAAGTTACTTGAAAGTATTTTATAAGTGCTCTATACAAGGCGCGCCGCTGGCTTATTTAACATTATAACATCTATATAAGATCAACAGAAAACAAAAGAAAGGTCAAAACGGTGCCGGTTATTTCTAAATGCCTCACACGCATATAAAGATTGCCCAGTGACAACGATCCAACCCGCCATGAACTGTACGCCGTATTTCACCGTAAATGAAGAAAGTAGGCCCAACAAAATTTCTAACTAAACATTAGAATCAAATTAAGGCTTGGCATAGGATATGATGTCAAGGCCTGGAACAATGTAATGCAAAACTCCCAAAACAGTCATTAATAATACGACACGAACCAAAGACGGATCAAATGCCAACTACAAATATAAACAAAGTGATGATATGCCGTAGAAAGCCGTTCACCTGGCTGATCAAAAAATCGCAAAGATTCCATAAAGTTAAGATCAAAATTGATTATTTTGCCACTATCATAAAATTATAATGCCTTTGAAAAGCGCATCAAACTTTCAACGCACAATCTATTCGAGCGGTGGCAGTAAATTTGATTACCTCAGCAGCACACTTGTCTCGTTCCTCAACATGCCGCCTGACCTCCTCACACAACTGCTTGATCCTCTCGTCCCGTCGCATCAGCTCTGTCTTGAGCGAGTCGACGCTGTCAGTCGCGTCCATCTGACTCTCACTCAATATCGACTGAAGGTTGCGGATCTGAAAAAAAAAACTTGACGAAGCGTTGTGGCCGAGTGGTCACATTTTTTTTTTAGTTCAAGGACCGTGTGTAGCACAAAGACTATATACAGTCCGATTCTGTGCAAGGGAGCCGGTACAGAACCGCTCTTTAGTCGTCTTTTGCGACACGCCCGGGGAGCTCTGAGCCACAAGCCAATCTTTGTTCGCCGGCCAGCAGGGGGAGAGAGTGGTTAAAGTCGCTTGCCTCAGATACAAGATTATATAGACTCCCATTACCCTCTTATATTGTTTCTGAAAATAATCATTTAAATGATAACTGCAGAGCATAGAGCAACCTCATCAAGGCATCTGGACTTTTCTTCATGCACACGTTGCAAGTTTTCCTCCAGAGAAGCCACTCGTCCATCGTCAACACTCGCCTGACAATAACCAACAATACAAGCATGCTGAGCGAATCAAATAACATGAGATCGATCAAAATGGATGTCAATGACAAAGATTCAGGCATGCATTAAAGCTGCAGGGCAGAATTTAAATTCTACAGGGCTATAGAAAACTGTTTCAGTCATTATATTGAAGGTACAATCTACCTGCAGGTTATAAAGTTCTGGCTGCACTGGTACCACTGTTATGTTGTCATGTTGTCATGTTGATCTAAGGTGCTTTTTGATGTAAATATATAATAGGAGTTGGCCTATCAGAGAGTAGCTTAATACCTCATTGGTTTGCTGCATTACAGTGAAGATTTTTTTTAAAAACCCTTCAAAATATCGCCATCTGCTAATGCACTTCAACTAAAATATCCGACTAGGGGTTAAATCTTGTACACTTCAAACACCTTTTTCAACAAACCCTGACGCAAAGTCTCAAAGTCTCAAAGTCTCAAAGCCGCAAAGCGGCTTTCACAAAGCCGCTAAATGCATTTTAACTACAGTATCCAACTAGGGGTTAAAACCATGACATTGCTAAAAGAGGATGAAGCTTCTCAATGCCGGTTTGCAAAATCTGAGCATTATTACTACATATCTGATCTGCTAGAAATATAAAAAATATTCTGCAAATGTTAGATACATAAAATATAAACAAACATGTAGGCCCATCTTCATCTATTTCTAACTGGATAAGTGGAAAAGCCTGCCACCTGTCTTCCTCTGTTAATCACTTGATCCTGTAGATTCTGAACCTCCTGTGTCAGTTCGCTTATCTGTCTTTGTTTGAGCTCAAGCACCTTGGTCAGATCTGTTATTTCCTGATGTAGATTGAGATATGTACGGTCGGCTGACTGGAAGAACCAAGTCAAGACATGATGTAGGCGACAATTATTTAAAGGTACAGAGCAAATGCCACATGGCCAAACAGCGTAGTACAGTGCTCATCTCCTTTCCTTAGGACCTGAGCCACTCACACGCTTGATAGCCATTGCGCTAGTAGCGTGGCCAGCGCTAGGTAACACGCGTGGTGTACCTTCGCAGACACAAAGCTTGCTACTCTTTATAATGGTCAGCTGAATGAACAGGCAGATACATGTCAATGACAACAAACATACTCCAATCAAAATTTGAGCCTTTTAAACAATTTGGATGCACTTGCCAATACAAATGAATCACTGTAGCACTATTAAATGTATTAGCTACAGTATCCAATAATATGACCGCTTAAAAGCAATGCACATCTTTAGAAAAAAAATCATTCTAACATTTAAGAAATCGATTAATGAAGCTATAGCAGTCACCACAGTGTCTGATGAAGTGCTGGTTTCCTTTCGTGCTTTTTCCCGACACAATCTGTCGATGATAGAATCACGTTCAGCAATTTGTCGATTCAAATACGACAACTTCTTCTCCATTACATCTTCAGCCACATTACCATCACTGCGTACCACACAAAGTACTTCAGAATCATAAATAAATGCTTTAGAAGCACATTCCAGCTTAAATAAGTCAGCATCGGAGGTCAGCAGTTCGCAATATGACACAAAGATAGAACGTCTTTTATTAAAGTAACTGTTAAAGGATGAAAAATCATTGTCCAATGCCATACAATGATTTTCAGATTTGTATTGATTTACATATAATATATTTATTGTAAATATGTATACATAATGCGTACTTATTTAAATTTATTTCTAAAATCTATTTACATAACGCATATGTATTTTCATCACATTTTTCTTATTTTAGTGTCTAAGAAACTCAACATAAACGAATAAATAAAATCATTCCTAACTAGTCATCATCTTTTTGCATATTTTGGTATAGTTCAAATAATTCAATTAAGACAACAGCGGTGTTCACGATAAATGGAAAAACACAAACCTACAATTTGAAATATTTTACTGGATGCTTCTGATTATTCTTATCGTAAAACTCTGCAAAGAAACCGCAAAGTTGCTTGAATAAAAAGTGACGTACATGCACAAAGAGCATGTAAGCTAACACGACTTTGAAACATACCCATTCATTAAAGCTGATACTGAACCAAAGACCTGATTGTAGTCAAGGAACTTAAACTGGACGTTCTGAATCTATGGCCAAAAAACACACAATAGACATACTACAAAAAACAAAACAAAACTTAGCAAATATGACCTTAAACCAATAAGAATCACACATCACAGAGATTAAATCTTTCTCATTTTTTATTGTTGAGGGGCTAATTTTCAAAACTAACTTCACTATCAAGCAATATCTATATGGCAAAAGAAATTGAATATATGAATCAAAGCTAGCCAAGTGTATTCTTTTCGCGCACGGCCTACTAGATTGATTAACCTCATCAATTGGATTGAATTCCATTCTGGATTGCATTACAGTGAAGAAGAATTATGAAAAAGGCTTCAAAATTCCGCCGTCTTGCTAATGCATTTTAACTAAATGCCCGGCAGACTCGTCAATGCTCGCTGCATGTCAAGGAGGAGGCTGGAGTGGATGCTTTGCTAAGCAAAGTCGCACAGTTGTAAAATCGCAAAGTCGCAATCTTAAAGTCGAAATGTGCATCTTGACTAAAATATCCGACTTGGGATTAACTATAAAAAGCACCATAGATTTAATTACAAGCTTTTTAAAGTATAGGACAAAGGTATGTTTATATAAAATTATATAAATAGATTAAATATGAATGAAAGCAGACTTACATTCCATGCCCCTGATGTCCTCGCTGCCCTGACCATGCTTACAAGTGCATCGAGGTCATGACCTTTGTTTGAACTCTCCTCCACGGCTCTGGCGAGCTTCTGCTCTGCATCCTTACATCTCGCCTATTTATGGCACAGAGATGTTCTAATTCCATGCAAGAAATTATCATCCATGGAATAATGTAAATGAGCAGAAAGCCTCAATATGCATAAAAGAGCTTTAATTGGCACAAATAATATTTCAGAGCACAAACATCTGATATCAATATATTTAACAAGGATACAAAATAGAGCAATTACAATAATGCATTATGTGTATAAAAAAATCAAAATGGCGTGCAGCTATAGATCTGTAGCTGAGATCTATTCAAATTAAAATTGAGACCTGTTTTAAAGTTGGAAAAATAATTGTCTATTGTCGTAATTTTGCTCCATTTAAATCAGTCAATCAAATATCAAAAGAATCTTAAAATGATCCTGCTCACGTGCAAACCTTAATATTATTCATTTTGTTACACTTTTGTGATAATGCAGTTGATAATGGTTCAACAGCAACGTTTTGTCGCTAGAAAATTCTTATATGGTCAATCGAAATCATTATTGTCCAATTCACCTGTGTCAGTAGTTCCCGACTGTTTGCCTCGGATTCAACTAATTGCAGAGTTCGCAGCAGATCTTCATTCTGTTCTCTCCGTTGATCTAAATGCGTTTGCATCAAGTCAAATCGACCCTGTAACAAAACAAGATTTACATGTCAGAATTATTTCAGACACATCCGTGTCTAAATTCTCTTTCTGGACTTCATATGATTTTAATATCTTTTAATACTGATGCTCGCAGTTTGCATCAATTTTTTCTACCAATTGAACCATTCTTAACTACTCTTTATATTTTCGGAGCTAGACATCATTTTAACTATGACTTTTTTGGCACAATTATTTTCTTAAACTTCAACAACCATCATGCAGGTTCATAATATTTCCAGCAGTAGCACATGTAGCTAAGTCAGGCCTACACTTAGGCTACTGTGCAAAAGATATTTCAATATAAATATTATAAACATGTGGCTAAGAATATAATATTGGAAGATGTGAACCTATAAGCCTACACATTTAGCTGAACGAAATGAGAGAGGTACAATAAATTGACATCACTTTGAAAATAGGTCAACAAACACATTTATTTCAGGAACAGACGCTGTCATGGAAAGCTGATACGTCTAGGTGATAATGCATGTCTCAACTTGTTCAAATCCTAATGGAAAAATATACCATCGCATATAGGCACAAAACTATAGGCTTAATTTCGCCGAAACTTGATACACTTTCACAGTCTTACCTCATCCACAGCGCCCCCCGATACATCCCGAGTTTCCAACTGCAGCATATTCATTTCAAATCGTTCTCTGGACTCGCGAAACAGCTTCAGCAGCTCGACGAAATGCATACAAGTGGAAACTACAACCATATCCGCGGGGTTAAAATCTTCTGACGACATCGCTGACAGTCTTCTCCCACGGTCTAATTAGGACCTCCGGCCTTTAATCTAAGGATTCATTGCTGCGGCGGGAGCGGTTTAACGTTCATTTCGATGCCGTCAGGACGAAATTGGAAGCAAGTTTGGCTCTATGTAAATCATACAGATTATCAACACGCCGGCTTGCGGGCGTCAAGGACGCTAGTCTTGGTCGCAGACGATTGGTCAGTGCTTGCTTTGCGCGTAGCCCGCGTGTTTTCATTTGCAATTGGTGATAAATGGGCGTGGAATTCGAATCTCCCAAATTAATACTAGAATCACAGCTAGAACTAGAATTATTATGTACTAGGCCTTCAGAAAATGTTCACACCCAATTAAATTTTAACGATTGAGATAATTATTGTGATCGCACGTACTTTCGTAGTCACATTTGCCATAATTTAAGAAAAGATGAATGCATGTCAAATGTGATGCTTGTTTGGGATAAATTTTAAGAATTCGGACTGTTCCAATTTGGTTTACCGCTCATTACGACGCATTTAAGCTGAATAATCACTCAAAAACAATACCCAAGGTATGATTTCTGCTTGCCCATTATTTATATGAGCTCAAACACAGATTATATAGTAGCCAAAAATCAGAAATTCAGTTAAATGAGTTTTTAAACCAAAATAATGTCAATCTGTAAACGCGCCGAAAACTAAAAAAATAACACACAACCCAAATATATATTTTTTCTGTTGCGGGACTTGTTTTGCAAATGGAGGACGCGAGGCAGCAGCAATATTAAAATATTTAAATAATAATTAGCGTGAATGTCGCCTAATTAGGTAATCCAAGATCTCGAATGCAACTGTTCCATTGTGCCGTTATTTATTAACTTATATCTTTTGAAAATTAGCAATTTGCAATTTTTCGTGCACTGAAATGGAAGACATTAACCTGCATTTAGCAACATTTGCGATCGTTGTAGTGTTTTATAATCTTTTAGCGGTGCTCAATTGTTCAGTTTTGACGATCAACTGGGGGGGGGGAATTTATTTTAAGGACCGTGTGTAGTAGCGAAGACTATTACGGTCCGGTTCTGAGTAAGAGGGCCACCTTAGAACCGCTCCCCCCTCTTTAGTCGCCTTTTACGACTAGCCCGGGGAGCTCTGGGCTGCAAGTCTATTCTTTGTTCCCGACATGCTGGGGTAAGGCGATCAACTTTCCATCCTCTTGTGATTAATAATGAAGTTTTTCTGGGAAAGCCTAGACCTATATCGTGAAAGACATACCCTGACGGGACCGCAGGATGTCATGATCAATGCCTTTAATGGACACCGTCGGCGAACGCCAAAATGAGCCGCCATAATGAACGCGCTTTGTTTGTTTTGTTTAACAGCTCAATTCACAGTACACCTGAGAGTCATTTTAATGCCAGAGCATCGCTTTGAGATGGAATGATGGGTGTTTTAATTGGAATGCACATATGCTAATGCTGCTCTATAAGCCTTGGGCACTTGGATGATTGTATTTATAAAGTGATTGTCTGTAGACATAAAGTTGATCAAATTTAGACTTAAATATTAAGCTATAATTATATTGCTTTATATATTGTATATATGTAATGTATTTGTTGATTTTGCAGAGAAATATCACCAAGATTATGTCCGGATTTAAGCTGTGTCCGCTTGAAGGAGGAGATCCCGTGGAAATCCCAACTGGCAAGACGACGATTGGAAGGGGCTCATTCTTGCAGGTTATCATTGCTTTCATTTCAAGCAATAATTGTCGATATATTGCACTTTGTCTGTGTTGAACTGACATCTATGTCAATATATATGGTAAATCGTCTGTGATAAAATGAACGGTAAATTCCATTTGAGTCATTTGATGTCCCATAGTGTTTAAGCATACTGTAGGGGTATTAGAACAATATTATTGTTTAGTCAGTGTCGACGTCTAATCGCCTGTATTTGCTTTTTGGTATAACGATGGTCTCATTTCCAGTCGTTCCTATATTATATATTCTCATTATGTAGGTTGCCGACAAGCGGGTTTCGAGAAACCATGCTACACTGGAGATCGACTCATCCGGAAAACTTATCGTTGTACCGGTTAGATCAGAACATCTGCATCACTTTAATTTCAATAACTTTAATTGAATGAATTTTTGTTTTAATTGAAGCGTTGGTTGTATACCAATTTGATGTGAACACTATTTGAATGCTTGGAGATGCGTGTGTCCTGAAGCGATTGCTTTCTGCGTACTAGTGTAGAACCTGTTTGTGGCTGGCAGTAATAACTAGCAGCAGTAAGTAGTCGTAGTAGTAAGTAGTGGTAATAAGTAGTGGTAGTAAGTAGTGGTAGTATGAGTTTACAGAGTGCTGATTGACTGGATGACCTCATGATCTCAGACCAACATCTCATCACTTCATAAACAACTGAGTATTATATCCCATAATCATTTTTGGCGGGCTGCTCATGCTAGTTGTTGTGACGTGCGCGGCTCAGATCCACACGAACCCTTGTTTCTGTCGGCCGCGCGGCAAGGCCGCTAGCGCGGTGCTGGCCAAAGATCAGCCCAAGCAGCTCGAGCACGGCGATGTCCTCGCCCTGCTGCCCGACAAGCTCTCCTTCAGGGTTGTCTACCCGGGCAGGGCTGACGAGTGAGCGCTGCACTTGTTTGCTTGTTTGTTGGTTTGTTGGTGCTTAAATTGTCTATTTTAAAGTGCTTTTAAAGTGTCTGTAAAGGCTTAGATTGTCGGTTTAAAACTGCTTGAGTAGCACCAATAGTATAAGTGACAGTTTAGCTAGAAATGGCTGTGTCGACACAAGGGAGGGAGAAGGTGTAGTTTTTATAGCTCCTGCATACACGAGATTATCTTATTGTAGTTTAGCACACTACCTTATTCCTTAAGTTTGTTTCTATGGCGTATAGTGACTACTAATATTCCATTTTGTTCTGTTGCCTTTAGTGAGAGTGAAGAAGAAGTGATGGAAGAGAAAAAGAAGGAAAAACCAGGTGATTTTAAATATGTATCGGATTTTGAGTCGTACAGTGATTTTGACTGCTGTGACTTTTCGGAGGTGTTTTAAAATGAACGATTACAGTATTTTTGATCAATCAATCAGTGGATGATGTCGTCCGGATTTTGAATTCTGAACATTGTAAAACAGGGTTTGTGTGCACTATATATAGCCATTACAGGTGAGTTGAGATTGATTTTAAAATGCTGATAATGACTTGAGGCAGTCTTATTACACGCTAGCATTACTGTGCTTTATTTTATATACACTTTAGCGGAGGAAGAGAAGCGAAATCGGTCGACAAATGGCGACAGTAAAACAGGACGCAAGGTTAGATATTTGTAGTATGCAATCAATGGATAGCAATGAATACTATCTAAAATTTGACAAGAAAAAGAAAATAACGCTTAATTTGTTGTGTATTTGTTTGTGAATTATTTGAAAGATAAATATTATCAAGAGGCATAGTTGCATCTACAAAATCGTAAGTCCGTTGGTTTGATTAGTTAAGATTTCATATTTTTTGTTTTCCACGATAATTTATATGCCATTATTGGAATTTTTATATCGTTGCAATAACTTTAATATGTTCATTTGTCAATCTGGCGCCTGTTACTCAAAACTTCTTAAGCGAATTTTAGTCTTTAGAAGTTATTAAGAAAATCATAAGCAAATTTTAGTCTTAGTTATTTTGAAAGTTATTTTAAACTCCATACCGCCATGGTGCCACTCGCAATAAACTGAACGATGACGTCACGGTGGTCGGCGGTTGGATTAAATTTTTTTCAAATATTTTTTAGGATTAGGTTTAGGCTTCAGTTACAGAAACTCTGAGAAACAGGCCCCTGATTCGCTGATTACCACCGAATCTGTCATCAGGGTGCAAAGGGCGCCGCCAAGGAGCAGGGGGGCGACAGCAAGTCCCGGGTGTTGCCCGACTGGATGGTGGGGGCCGGAGATAGGGCGGGGGGGACCGACGGACCGGCCGAAAAGTCTCCGGCCAAAAAGGCCGCACCGGCCGCGGGCAATCGGGGTCGGCCGGCCAAACAGCTGGCATCCCCGGCCAAACAGGAGAAGGCCAAAGGTAGTGGGTGTAGTGGTTATTATTTTAAAGTAGAACTAACTGTTGCAGATAAACCTGGTCACAGATTGTGTGAATAAAGTTAAAATGGATGTAATATAATTTTTTTTTTAAATGTGAATTGTAACGTTAATAGGGATGAAACTATTTTTTAAGACTACAGTCTATCGTAGTACATTTTTTGTAACACAAAGCTTGCAGGCTGATTAAATTTTAAACTGAGAAATTTCAATAGTTTTTTTGCATGAGCCGTGAGTCCATTTTCATCAAGTGTTTCATTTATTACAGCTTGAGGATTCAGTTACCTCAAACTTTTAAACATTTAACCGCTTAGAAGTTAAGTGTTTGGTCTTTGTTGGTGCTTGCAAACGTAAACTTCATTATAAGTTTGCTGTTATATGCATTGTTTTGGATAATATATTTGATGCAAACGTTTAGCAAATATTGAACATTGGTTTGTTTGCATTGATCATCCATCAATTTGATCAATAATTTAAAATAGATAATTTTATGCAGAATTTGACGTGGATGTTATTTGCTGTGGTAGCTGTGACAGCGCCCAGCGGACGTGGTACACCAAAGAAATCTCGCAAATCTGATGACGACGATGATGATGAAGACAACTGGAATGAAGATGATGACGATGATGATGACGATGACTACGGATCAAAGAAGAAGAAAAAGAAGCCAAGCGCCAAGGCGACACCGGCGAAGAAAAACAGCGGACGAACGCCACCTAGACGGGCTTCTAGAGGTTTGGGACTTGATCAGAATAAGTTTGTCTCTTTGTTTTTAACAATATCAAATTAATAGTTGTGACTCAATTGTATCCATTGTGGTAGCGGAATAAGGTTGAAGCGTGATAATTGTGATTGTTGTAAAAACGCTGGTTGGATTATTATCCGTAAATATAGAAAGCTTTGCGTGATTTTTGCTCTGTTTGTTGCGTCCTAATGCTGGGCGCCTGCGACAGGACGACGGACTAACTCCGGGTTTTTTGATATCATGTTAAAATTTAATTCGACGTAGTGACGCCCCATCGGCACAATTAAAGTTTGATCCATGATTTATTTAACCCCATGCGATTGGTCATTCCGATTTGAATCTTGGATTCTAATGTTTACACTTGATTGTAAAACCCGACATAGATGGAATATTTTAGTGGTGCTTGTGATCGTCACTATGCGGCTAGAGGACGCAGGATGTTTTTCGGTGAAAAAATTTGCTTTCAGTTCCCGACGTTGACTGACTGCTGTCTTAGACCAACAGGTCCATCGAGGCCAGCGCTGATGAGAGGGTCCCTGATTGGTCCTTGGATGAAAAAGCGCTTTTGATGATTGTCATCGACTGATTTTACCGACAAAATGGACAAGTTTAAATTACATAGTGAGCATATTGTATTAACATGTCAATAAATCAGTAGTTCCACTGCAATGCGTTGTTATTGGTTCTTGATCCGTGTATATATCATGCAGGTAGCAGTCGGAAAAGCTACGAGGATGATGACGAAGAAGAAGATGATGATGATGATGATGATGATGATGACTATGGTGTGGCGAAGGCGCCCAAGAGAAGACCAAGAGCCGCGTCACTCAAGAAACCCAAGTACAGTGAGTGAACGATCTTCTTGTTTTGTTATTTCTTGACATTATTGTTTCATCCAGCCGTTTGCAGCAGCAGAGATGTACAAAGCGTGTGGAAAAAGGCTGACCAAGAAGCAAAAAATCTCTGGTTGGATTTACGCCCCTTTTTTTCACATTTGTGACTTTAGTACATAAACATATATCAAGAAATAAATGAACGCGGTGTCAAGTTACCTGGCTAAGCATAAAGAGAACACATCTCCGTGAAGGCATTATGCCCCCCCCGTGCCTAACCCCCCTTGCAGCAAATTAATAACAATTTATTAATTGCCTTATAAATTACAAACAAAAAATACATAATATACCGCGTGAGAAAGAGAATACAAATGAAAAAACCATGAAGTGCTTGCGTTATTGAATTCCTTGCTTTATTAAACCCCAGGCAGCTTTATGGAATCTTAAATGCATTCTTCATTTTATGGGCTTATTTAATGTTTCTTAGGGGTTCTACAAATACATTTGTTCTGCATTGTTGTTTCACTATTTAGAAACTTATACTGTTAAATTTTCTCAGCTAATTGAATGTTTGCTACTTGATTGTTTTTAAGCAACTTGATTGTTTCATAGGGTTGTTACTACATCTAGCTTCTTTTATTTTAACAACACAGACTATATTTGAGCATTCTGTCCCCGCCTCGCGTCCTCTGCGTCTTGAAGCGAAAGAAAATTAGTTGACTGCCCAGCGCGCTCTGAGACACGTCTTAAGAGGCGACAGAACAAGATGTGGTATTCTTTGCTTAATCCTCAGACACTGACCCAGACTGTAATAGTCTTCGTACAAATTTTTTATGCGAATGTAAATTTTTTTTTCGAAATTGTTTTAAGTATTTACAATACCGAGCATAATTTTTCCTATTGTTATTTTCTGTTTTGTATCTCGACTTTCTTTATTTCTTTTGTTGCTTGCTATCTGGCCTTGGACGAATTAAACACGTATTTAAGCTACACGCGTGAGTCTTTAAGTGAGTCTTTAAGCTTCAAAGCCACTTATCTCTGTCCTCAGCCGACGATGACTTTGCGATGAGCGACGAGTCGCTGCCCCTCGACGAGCCCTCGGAGGGATCGGAGGACGAGGAGGGGGGCGGCAGCGTCAGGCGAGGGGGCAAGAAGGATGACAGCGACTTTGTGCTCGACGACGACGACTCCGGCAGCGACTGGGGCGGAGGAAAGAACAGGAAACAGGTCAAGGTAGGGGCTTAATGCGGGCGTATACTTAATTAAGGCGTGACGGGGCTTATGATCGTGGGAGATTTAATTGAAACCATTTTGTTCAACAGAGGCAGTTTAATTGTGTACAAAATTCTGTTACAACTAAAAAGCATGAGCTGATAACGTGATCAGATGTAGCAGGAAAATGAGTTTTGTAATGAAATATATCAGATGTGACTATTATTGTCTAATGTATGATCTGCAACTAATGTTTTTAATATTGTTAATGCTTATCTTTTTGATCTCTTTTGTCTTTGTAGATATTGTGTGTTGACAAGTAATTTTTTGAGTCGATTAAGCTCTATTTATAACTGACTAATGTTCAGTTTAGGTCTATGTTTTCTTCGCTGGGAGCTTGCGATTGATCATTGTATAGTGATTATATGCATTGTGATGGTTGAGAATAAAAGATCTACTGCCACTACTACTACGCTTGTTTTTTTTCGCATCCAGAAGGCGCCGACCCCGGCCAAGAAGGCCCCGGGTAAGAAGGGCCCGCCGGCTGGCCAGCGTGGCCGTCGGCCGGCCGCGGCGCCGGCGCAGAGCAAGCGCAAGCATGCCGCGCGTAACCACGACGACGACGAGGAAGAAGAAGAAGAAGAAGATAGTTACGTGCCGCGCGTGAGCAAGAGACGCGCGGCAGTGGCGGCCGTGTCACGCATGAAGGTAAGGGACAAAAATATGACGCGGTGATTATAGCGTAAAATATAAGCATTTGAATATCACGATATATTTAAAATTTTGAACTAATTAAGCATTTGGTTAAATTGCAATTCGGTAAAGTAATGCTCGTGTAGATTGAAAGCTTTATTTAGCGTTCAATGGATTTACATTGACGTATGGTGGCGTTGCCTTTCGTATAGTAAAATCCAGTGGTGAAAAAAGTGAAGTGTCCATCAAAAATGGTGGTTGTAAATGGTAGTGGTTATAAATCATTGATTTTGTTAGACAATCGTGATCTTTATGTGATGATCCATTGCATTCATAATATATATATATTCTTTTGATATGATTGATGTTTTGTGGTAAATATGTACTAAGTGATCTCAACCAAGGCAACAAACCTATTTGTACATTTGCTATGCGCTATGTTTCTATTTGTACACTCCGTATCATTGTAACACAGGCTGTGAGCGACGAGGACTACAGCGACGACGACTATGACAGCAAGCCCAGGGGCAAGGTGCCCGCCGGCGGGGGCAGGAGGGGACCCCCGGCCAAGAAACGCAAGAGGGTCGTGTCGGAGTCTGACGAGGAAGAAGAGGTGGATGATGATGAGGATGATGATGAGGGTGGTGATGGCAAAAAGAAACGATCCTGTCAATATGGAGCCAGCTGCTACAGGTAAATTTAGCTTAATACATCAGCAGTTTTTTGTTGCTTGTAAACACTTCTTGATGGAAATTTTTTCTTGCATTATGATTTTGCTACGGAAGTGAAATTTTATAAATGAAGGACACAAATTTATGTATCTTGTCGAAATAGCATTGTTGTTTAGTTGAGGCGTGCAGTCGAAGTATAATTTGGCAAAATGGGTGGAGTAGTTCTTTTTGGTGAACATTTAGATATATTTTGGAGCAAATTTTACATAGACTTATATTTAAAACTGTTAACTATAATTGAAAAAATTGGATGAATACTGAAAAGTCGCTACGTGCTGGGTACGTAATATTTTCATGATTTTTCCATCAAATGCAGACTGCATGACTGACTACAAATTTGATTTAGCTTATCTTATATATCTTTGAATCTGATCTAGTTTTTAAAATTATTTTAATATATGATTAATGCTTCGCTTGGTTTAAATTAAGTCTTAATTAATTTCAGTGCGCCTTATCAGCGTATTTTGTTGACTTTGTATTGCAGGAAAAACCCGCAACATTTCAAGGAGTTCTCCCATCCTGACGATGATAAAGATGAAGATGAGGATGGTGGCAGCGAGGAAGAGGTCAAGGGATCCAAGAACAAGAGCAAGGCAGAGCCGAAGAAGAAAGCTGCCGCTGCTGTCAAGCCAAGAGGTGACCTTACTTGATGAAATCAAACTTGTATTGCAACTTTACGTGATAATATTGCTCACAATATTGTGTTTCAACTAGTACATCAAAATTTTGTGTTGCGCATATGACAACAGCTTTGACTCATTGTGGCATTGCTGCTATAATCTTTTAAGCGCTAAGCTTAATACACGATCTGATATGCTACTAATAGGCTATATTCTTTTTTGTAAAAATAAAAATTTGATTAATATTGATGCTTGATCAATTATACTAAAATGAAATTGATCATCATAGATTGTCTAATTTCATTAGAATTGAATGTGCTTGAAAAAAAAAGCTGTTTTTATGATGGTTATTCAGAATAGATCGTCTATAACGCCAGTAACCCTGACTAGTATTTGTGTGCATCGTTGTAGCAGACAAGGCTGATGTGGAGGGTGACTCGGACGATGGCGAGAATCACTCCGACTCCGACTCAAAGGTCAACGACAAGGTCAAAGAGAAGGTAAAGGGCAAGGCTGAGACCAAGGTCAAGGACAAAGTTGAAGAAAAGTCGGATTCAAAGACGCCCTCCGAGGCTGCGGACGATAAAGTGGGGGATGACGCTTCGCCCCCCAAGTCGTCCGAGGGGAAGACGGCAGACGAAAGCGAGGGTAAAACCAAAACTTCTAGCAACGATGCTTCTGAGAAAGGCGCGATCGACGAGCCGGCGAAAAAAATGGCCGTCGACGCCGCCGCGTAGATATTCGGTGGTGCCGCCTGTCGGGCGCAAAGATACGACTATGAGGAGAATGTGACTGAACTGGAACTGAAGTATAAGTCTGGACTGACGGCAGTATGACACGCCCTGGTGTCATAAATTGTCGTTAAGTTTTGAGTTGCCTCAAAAGCTGGTTTTTCTGGTAAAAATTCACAATCGCTGAGCGGTCTTTTCTGACGTCATTTTTCTTAGCAGAAGAACTGGCTGTTGAGAAAACTTGAGGTTTACGGGTGATTGTGTATGCCAGGGTTAGAAGTCACAGTGGCAAGGTGGTATCAATGAATGTAGAATGCAAGAAATAGACTTGAAGTCTGGTGTTGTAGATGTTGGACAAGGCTGCTATGACTGAATGTTATTCGCTGGACTGTGGTTTGTGTATTGAAGCGGCTTGCATCAAAGACGTTATATATGTGAACTAGAGCAGCCATCGGCGGCTGAACGGAGGACAATGGTTGCAGTCCGCATCAGAAAGCGGCTTCACGAAATTGGAGTATTCTGTTTGGTTATTTTTATTTGCTGGAGAGCAATTTTATAGTTTAGAATGTTGTTTTGTCTTATATCTTTGGCATAATCGTGCTTTGATATTTTAGATATTTGTTTTGTCAAGGAGGAAATTTACGAGTGCCAATATACATGATGAAAGGCAATTATGCAATGAAAATTAAACTGTGTCTTTTTATAACCGCTTCGCAGTCATTAGCTGCACTGTTGACAGTGAATCTACTGACCTTGCAAGACCACTGAGCTAAATTGTCTCTTATCTGCTGGGTTTAGTTTTGTAGGTGCGTGGTGCGCCAAAAGTGAGGTTTTTAGGCAACTTGTACGCCTAAATTGAAATGTACAGGCATAGCATTACGCACTGAAATCGATCTTTGTGGTGTAGGCCTATGCTAATTTGGAAAGCCTGGTACACCTGTTACCTGTTCATTACACCTGTTTTATAATGAGCAGGCGTAATTTTCTGGGCTAAACTGAAACTCTGCTTATCAGACACCTACTTAATATCAGTACCCACAATTGCGAGTTAACCTCAAGTTGGCTCAATTGGCGGATTGAGTGACGTCACGCTAGGCGTCGGAGATTGACAACGGTCACTCTCAACTCGGCGCTTGACCAACTCGAGGTTAACTTGCAATTGTGGGTACAGATATAAGCCAGCTTGAGCTCTAGTTGTCGATAATATAGTCCACAATAATATGGAATGGATTTCTTACCTTCAGTGTCGTTTTGTGTATCGTATGCATGGCAAAATGTCCAAAAAATTCCAAGCCACACTTAATTATTTAATTAATGCTTGACAGTATTTTATTTTATTACAGACAGAGTTTTCACAATATATGATTAATTGCTTATTTGCATTTAAGATGCAGATTACACTTGTTTTAGACTTTGAGCTGCGAATAATGCTAACATTTAAATTTTGCTACTTTATTTTGCTCGCGAAGTGTGCTGTAGCCGTTAGGTGGCACTTGAGTGACTCATTAATGTCCTATGCTTTGCAATCAAATGCGTGTATGCGTGCACTATCTGGCAGATTGAATATAAAGGTGGCAGCTGTAAGTTCAACTATGGTGTTTTTCAAAACGGGAGACTCAAATCGCGTGACTGTAACTCAGTTAAATGTTACAGAGTTTCTAAATTTTTTTAAATTTGGCTCAGTTGCAGTCATGTGTTTTGCGTTGGATTGTTTTGAAGCACTGTATGTGTATAATTGGAAACGGTTCAATGTTGTATGAGCGTCTCGTATGCAATCTTGTGTTTCAGCATGAATGATTGGTTATACCATAAACATAATATATAATAAACATACGCCGCAAGTTCTTACATTCTCGACGTTCATTTGTCTTTTGAAATAGGCGTACTAATAGTAAATTTGAGCAGCGAATCGAAACTAGTTAATGAAAAGTACGAGTATGGTTGCTTGTGGATCAGATATTGATGCGACGCAGTTACGCATTTGTAAAATATTGAACCAATTTGATACGATTTAGGTCACTTCAACTGGCTTGAACGAGATTGGTCATTTTCGTAATTAATAATATATCTAATCTTTATTTATTATTATTATTAGTTAATAGCTATTTTAGTGTTTTAATATATATCATATTTGGATCACTCACTGTATGCGCTGCGTTGTGGTTTCTCATGCAGTTGCCAAGTTGTCATTGGGATACACGACCAGTTTCTTCAATCGAGTTTAAGTTGAATTATCTCAGATCTAGGTTTTATCCGCCAATAATAGTGCGTTGAAATCAGCTCTGAGATCTAATTTACGCTATCCAATTGGGTCGCACATCATTTTGCTCTGTAGCTACTTAAAAACGAAATTTAATGACGCTTGTTAGAACAACTGGCTCGTAGTGTTACGCAGCTGAGCCACGCTTGCTTATGCCGTTTTGTGCGAGAGTATTGAGTAAATGCTCACAGAACCAAGTGAGTAGTAACCGATGAAGTGGCAGAAAATTTAGTCGGTGATCAACTTGATCCAGGTCGCAGCTTGTCAATATTGGCGGGTCAAATGGTTGATGTAGGATCGGTGTTTAACTCAGCATTGAATATCTGAGGGGCCCCATTCAGTTTTTTATGTACTTTCTGAAGCTTTTTCTTTGTCGGATTTCATAAACTAAAATGCACTCACCGAGCGCAATGACGCCATAATTTTTTTGCTCGTGACGGTGCGGAGTTTCAAATAGTTGGCGATGTAATTTTTCAAAGAATTGCTTAAGAACTTATTAAGACCAATATTTTTCAAAAATCTTTTCCCGAATGAGGTCCTTGCGTATTGCTGTACAATTCATGTAATCATGCTCGCTCTAATTTGTTGTGGTTACTTCCTAAGATTATGCAATGCAGCTCTACGAAATTTCGTTTCAATGAGACAATCAAAAATTCACTATAGATTTTGTTTTTGTATGCCCAACGAACCGATGGTCTCTTTCTTTGCCAATGAAAAAACAATTGTTTATCCCATGGCACTTTTGGGTCTGTATGATATCAGCAAACAACATTTTTGCGGGCTACCTCTGTTACTAATTTTTCCAAATTTAGGTCATACCGGATCTAGACTATGCACTTTCATTCCTTTTATTTTAAAATGTAGGCCGGTTAAAACCGATATTTGTGAGATATGGTGAATCCAAATATAGCCAATACGATGCGAACACATTTTTATCGAGTTTTATTGAAAGCGCGACTGCTTTTTTATTTTGCCAGGAGACAGGATTTTTCTATTTACACATTGCACATTTTTATTTCTAGCAAAATTCAGTTTCGTCTCTAGGCTCAGCGAATGCAGATTATTTTTAATAAATGCTTGCGAGTTCAAACGTTTAAATATACTAAAAAAGAATGCTCTTCGCTGCTCTGATATTGATTGTGGTAGGTAGAGTGCTTCCTAACCGAGTAAATTACGAAAAGTTTTACCGAACTTTGAGAGCTTAAGTTTCGATCTAACATAAGCGCTTGCGCGTCTAGTGTTGACGTCGCATCTATGTCTGTATCGTGCACTTTGTATCTTTCTTTACGACTTAAATATAACGTGTCTAAAGTGTTCATAGTATTTGTTGTTTAATAACTTACAACGGTTTGCTTTTTTGATGGCTTAGAAGCATAGCTTCTACAATCAGGCTCAATTTAATGAATAAATTAGCAAAATTAAAAGAAAATTCAAATAAATCTAATTCTCGGGGAATCAACTGCAAATAGCCATCAATCAAGATAATGTAGGCCTATTAATCTTACCGGGCTTTTTGAGGAGGGGTGTATTTCTCTACGTTCTCTAGCGCTAAGCACATATAGGACTTGACCAAACTATTTCTATTTGCTTTTTAGTAACAGCGCTTGCAGAACAATGACAGAGATTGCAATTGCACAAGGAACATCAGATTCCGCTTAACTTACTGTAAAACATGAAATTTTTGCGTGCATGCAACTTTGACGAATCAAGTTTCGAGTCGAAGTCAAAACGAATATTTCAACCGGCATTTTATTCAAGATATAGACATTTAGTCGGCGCACAAGGTCATATCTACCTGTATCTGCGTCGTGGGCTAAAAATGCACTCGATCATAAATCTTCCAGTTTTCAGTTTGGGTCACGTAATCATCGGTTGCTATGCAGAGTCCCACATTATCATAACGCAACACAAAGCAGCCTAGTCGTCCCCCGGTTCGATTGCATAATCAGCGCAACGCTTAGAAGTCGCATCCTCCGACGGGGTGTTGCAGCTGCGAGGTGGTCGTTTGGAAGAAGCGTCACGCTCTGTTGATCCGCACGGTATAGCTTGTCTTTAATCAGACACGCTTGCTTGGCTGCAAGACAAAAGCGCAGCATTGGATGAGCAATTTATTCAAATTAGACTTCTATAATGAGATCGCGCGTGGTTGCGTCATTAGAAAGAATGAAGTACCGCGCTATTCTAGCGCTTTATGTCTGAACACATCTTTGAACATTTTGGAGTTAGGAACACATTAGGAACTTAATTGGTTAGCAAATACGTGCTAAATTTGCTAGGCCTGTGAGTCCTGATGTGGTCTTAAAGCCTATTTATTTGTAGCCTAAAGTGTAGTATAAAGTGGTATTCAAGCGTAATCGAATTGAAACATGATTATATAGCCTGCTGATGCAAGACTACATGAACAAGGATAAAGATCTCTGTAGGCTACAGGACAACGGTGGCTCTAACATGGCCCCATACTCTACAGCCTGCATTAAAAACACAATGCATTTGCTATACGATCAAAATTTCAATTAAAAAATACAGTAGATGAAATACACGGTTTTCTACGTAACATTTCTATTGATTTGTATGAAAGCGATTAATAAATATGCTAAATATGTAAGGCAATCAAGCCTTGGTCAAACATCCAATTGAATGTGCAAGTTAAAACCTGAGAATAGTGCATGGATTGAACGCGCAAGTGCAAATAAACCGGAGAATTATTTCATGTAATATACAAGTTAAGCATGGCACATATTCATCGCATTATGCAAGTTAAACTCTACGACTTTTAAATATTCGTGCAACACGCAAGTTAGATCCAACTAATAATGCAATGTGCAAATTACAACCGACAAAATGTTTCATTATTAGTTTGCATCACTTCAAATTGGTTAAACTTTCAAATTCTTAACAATTCGGCGTCTTGTACTATACAACGTGTAGTCCTACTGGCGCACAGGCCGAGGGGACCACACGTTGTCCCATATACCCCAACCAGCTGCAGCGTCGAGTGCGGTTCTCTGCACATCTAACAACCCAGGCGCCGCGTGGTAAACCCGCTACCCTCGTCCTAGCGGCAGCGCACTCGTGGATCACACGAACCACTCAGCACTGGGGCTTTTTATCCCCCGACGCCATGCAAATCGCTATCGATATCGCAAAATTGCACTCTACCTTGTGAGGACGCATAAGCGAATCCACCTACTTTTCTTCTGGTATCCTGTCCTTTCATATAGGTTTTTTAGAACAGTAGGCCTAAGATGCTTGATTCTACAGAAGTTTGCTTTTGCAATAAAGTCACAGCTACATAGCATATGCAGCTTCAACATATCTTACGGCCTAGCAACTAAAAAAGCAAGCAGAGATGAATATATAATTGAATTTGGTATCAAAATTCAAAATATTATTAATTTAATACGAAATGCCGTATAAAGTATTAATCAGTCAAATTTTGCCAAATCGGGCACCGCGAAGACACCGCAGTCAACAACATTTAGGTACAGGGTTAGAGCTCTTCCGACAGTCTGCCAAATCTTTGCTACATCTGGCACCGCAAAGACACCTCAAAGTCAACGCGAAGACGTAGCTGTCTCCAAAATCTAGATGGAATTGTAGAGTTTTCTTCCAGCTGTCTGTCAAATCTTTACCAAATCTGACAACGCGAGGACACCGCGAAGTCAACGCGAAGGCGCCGTCTTTCAAGCTACAGCGGCAAAGCAAGGGCGCAGAGGACATAGACCAAGCCTATATGATATGCGGGGATTTAATCAAAAAACAAGATCCCAAAATCACTCAAATACTGCTAAAAATAATATGATCATTTGATCATTGGAATATCTCGGCTTTTTATATCCATCGTTTATTTGCAATATTTTAATATATTCTATGCGTACGTTTAAATTGCACAAGGAAGTAGTCTAGTAACTGTTATACGTTGTACACGCTGCGTAATACGATCGACGAAATTTTTGACGGAAAATGCGTTGTAATTCGTTGTGATCGTCTTTCTTGAAGCGTCCTATTGGTATCTGTCAATACTCACCGAACGATCTATTTTCTTTACAAGTCCCAGCAGCCAAAATTCCGCCTTCCTCTCCGCACTTCTTCTCCCTTCACTTCTCTCCTTGCTCCCGCCTACAATCAGTCCCAGCGCGTGATACCACAAAGCCCTCCCGAGCACTTACTCCGTTATTTGCCTGATCGAGCCCGGCCGCTGGGACGCCTTTTGTTGAACAATTAATCAAGGAGCCGCCCCCCCGCCGGGGGGCGCCGACGGGAAGTGACGGGATGATGTACTGGAGACACGAGTGGCGTCTCCTTTAATGTCCACCAGCCAATCGAACGACTAAGCTTCATCATGAGACTCACACAAGTTTTGGTTTAGACTCGCAGTATAATAATAGCAGGTAGGCCTACGTATCTATGTATTTCGGTATTTTAAAATATGTTTTTCGTATTTGGTTGAATACTACGCATACTAAGCATTTGAGATAGCTCGTCTTTTTATCCGACCGCGTTGCAGTGCATTCAGGTTCGATCTATTCGTGAGAAAATCTGGGCAAATAAATGTACACTTTTCACTTTGATGATCTATGCCTAATTAGGACTCTAATTATATGCCTAAATTTAAACAATATATTTAGTTTTCTTGCGCAGACGTATAGGCCCAAGTGAAACCCTTAAGTTCTTAAACCCTTAGCCTTAAGCGAAACTTTGACATATGTTCAACACGAACTATTTTTGCATGGGCAATTGGATCTACTCCTAGGCTCCTAGCCCACTGCGTCTTTTCACCGTCGCGCGTGGGTGTTTATCGCACTGATTCTGAACAATAAGACTGATAATGTTTACGGATACGGAGCAAAGAAAACGATAAGCACAAATATTTGCGCGCGCACAATTCATGACCACACTTGTCAAACAATACACAGATTTTTCGAGAGTCAATCTTAAATTTTTGGTGCCGCTTCGATCAATATTTAAGGAGCGCCCGCATTCAAAACCTAGCTAGCTTGCCTCAAACACGCCTCAACATGCCTCAAACACGCCTCAACATGCCTCAAACACGCCTCAACATGCCTCAAACACGCCTCAACATGCCTCAAACACGC